>BPLR01017104.1:0-30663 GCA_021605095.1 Caerostris extrusa | reverse complement strand
TTTATAAAGAAAAGAATTAATTGGCAAAATTTCAAACCAAATGGAATTTGTGTTTGGTGAAAGTGAAAAAATATATATTACGCCAAATTAAAAATTGCATTATTAAACAACTTGTTTTATTAATATACTGGCTGGGTTGACTTATTTCTGAAGGATATTTTATAATCTCTTATGAAGATCAAAATTAAATGTTGTTTAAATTTATTGATGAATATATTAATTAGGCTTTAATTAAAATAGATACGCACATTTATTTTTGTTTTTTACTTTTGCTTTGGCTATATATGTTTAGATTTTAATAAATAAACATCTTGGAGCAAAAAAAACTAGCACAACAAAGTTTACCTGTATTATTTGTAGTATGCCGGGATTTATGGACCGCCAGTGGCCAGCGCTCGAAAACCACTCCGGTACCACAGGTTTCGGGTTGAGTCTGGCGGTGCCATGGTTGTTTTGTAGTGGTTCCGGAATCCGCACAAATGCAGGTCTTGGTCTCCTGCCCACATTGACCGTAGAAATCACAAGATCCCAATCAGACCGCACTACTCATATCGTTCCCAAACTGTAAAGGGGAGCGACTCAGCTCTGGGCATAATGATGTTTATGTGGTTTTAGTAGTCATATTAGATGAGGAACTACCAATTTTTAAAAAGTGGATTCCAGACCCTTATAAATAGTCATGACACCGCCGGGATTCGAACCTACTAAAACTGCGCACCAAGCGGCCTCTATAAACCTATCTACTACAAAAAACAAATAATAATGCATAAATAATAAAACAAGCGTGTTGCTTGTATCCGTATCTTATAACGTCACATCGAGATGTTTCTAATTTCATTTCCTGTCAAGCACTTAATAGCGCTTTAATATAAAATATGTCTCAATCTTTTTATTAAAAAGTATCGTCAATAAATAATCATAAAATCAATAATAAAAAATTATTTTTGCTAAAACCAAAAGTAAATAAGTTTTAACCGCATTAACTTATGTCAAACAATAAGATGCAATACCATATTGTAAAAGAGTTTCGTCAAATAAAAAATCAATTGTAAATCAAGCCATCCACTTTTAACTATCCTATCAGCGATGGGTTTTGTGTTGTGCTTTTTTTTTTTAATTTAAATTCCTACTGATTCGTAACTGGATGATTTTTCCCTCCTACGCCGACGAGTGCTTTTAATTAACATCGTTTATTATTTGAAGTCGGATCACGAAGATTCCCGAAATTTTAATCTCAACTGAAATCGTTAATGTAATGGTTCCCCTTGTGCAGTCCCGCGGAAGACAGGAAACTGGAAGACTTTCGAATAATTCCACTTCCTTTTGTTTTGTTCCTGGACAAGAACTGGTGAATGAAAATTATTTATTTCCTAGTCTGTTGTTTAATTAGTAAGTTATTAACAGGACTGAGTTCATTTAAATAAATCTATAAAAGGCAAAGAATTAATTAATAAAATTTGGTTTAAATAAGTTTTGTGTTTGTTGAAGTGAAAAAGAAATTAAATTACATAAATTTAAAAATGTACATTATTAAACATTATTTTATTATTATACTATTTCAGAGTTGTCTTATTAGTGAGAAAATTTATGGTCTGCTTATTAGAATAACAATGAGAATTAAATGCAGTTTAATTTAATAAGATAAAATATTAATTAGCTTTTAATTAAAATAGATATGTATTTGTTTTATTATTTGCTTTTCTTGCTTCAATATGCTTTTATAAATTTTAATAAATATTAGCATATTGGAGCGAGGAAAGCTTTTATATACGTATCATTTTTAATATAAAATTAAAAAATTTTCGTTATATTTTACATAATCCTGTATTTCATCTTCATCATTTTCTTCATTGGCCCAGAAGTCCCCTCCCTACTGGCAAATTTCGAGACAGAAGATATTTCTTTTTACTGGGTAGGGTTGTCAGTCCTACACCCAACGCTCTACAGTCATATTAGACTGGGACTTACGGTTTAAAGTGGATTTCGAACTAACTACAATCATCTATGGCACCGCCGGCATTTGAACCTGAAACCTGTGGCACAGAGTGCCAGAAATCGTATATTTAATAAATAAAAATAGAAATATCTTGATTCATAAATTAATTAATAAAAATAAATTTTGTTTGACGATCACTGTTGATAAGGTTTGGTTATATATAAAAATTTCTTATGATTTAAAATCTTCTTTCATAATTTGTGATCATTCCATAATTTCAAGCAGATGAAGATTTCTTTGTTCAAGAAATGATACCTTTTGAAAAATTATTTTCATCACCAATATTTGATTTATTTTTATAAAAAATATTTAAATGGCGTTAAAAAATATTAAACATGTTCTAAAGTGTTAGTTGTAGTTAGTAAAGAGTTAGTTGTTAATTTATTTTTATTTATATTATATTAGCTCGATCTTTCAAAATTTATTTGTATTCTCTTGATCTATTTTTCGATTATTTGTATTCTTTAAAAAAAACTTAATGAATAATAGGGTCTGATATATCCATTAATATAATCTTAAAACAATGGACGAACCTTGTGCAAAAAAAAAAAATGTACAATATCATTCTCTTGAGAGTTTAATTAATCATTTTGTGCATCCTGCATAATGTAATTCAATAATAAAAATAAAAAAAGGCTTTGAATTTCTGTAAATGCTTTGTAATGTAAATGTAAATGCTAAATGAATGAACTGAATGCTTTCATTAAATAAATTGAAATGAATTCAATAAATTCAAATGCTGAATTGAATGAATTTGAATTTCTGAATTCTTCATGGTCTTACAAAATCCAACTGCTTGAAATACCTCCGGGTTGTAAGATTCATAATTTATCATTAACAACACACCTAATTTAGCTGACAAACACTTGTAATTTTTAGGGATTTTTAATTAAATGCTTGAAAATATAAAAAAGAAAGATTTCTGTATTGAGAAGTCTTATGATTATTTTTTAAAAAATATCATAACTATCTTTTTGAAGTTTCTAATTGCTTCCAAAAATTTCACGAGTTTTGTATTTATTAGTTTGTTGCATTTTATATTACATAGACAGAATATATATTATAATTATATAATTGTTAGTTTAATCATTAATAGCTTTATAGAAAAAAAAAATAATGATTTTTGTACTGCAATCACTACCATCAGCAAATCTTATTAATCTTTTAAATCTTGTAAAATATGTGAAATATATGAAAGATTTTGACATCAAACTTAGCATTTTTGCCAACTTGGTAATATTTAAGTATTTTGTTTCCAATGATATCGGGCAACAAAAGGCCTTTTCGCAACAAATCACATGTAATAAACATTATAAAAATATAAATAAGTATGACAAATATAAATTAATTTAAATCAAACTGTTATTTACTACAGTTTTGTTGCGATATCAATTATCTTGGTATTTCTTGGAAAAAAATAGAATCATCTTCCTGAAGAAAAGAAATTAACAACTATTAGAAACATATAACATTCTGAAGAAACAAATAGAATAATCATTTTGTGTATAATAATAATCATTAAATATAAAATATATCAAATACATGAACAATTTTGACATCCCAATTAGTATTTTTTTCTAATTTGGTGATATTTAAGTGTTTTGTTCCCCAAAGATATTTAAGAAAAAGCCTTTTTTTCGCAACAAATCACATCTAATAAACATTATAAAATATAAATAACTATGACAAATATAAATATCAAAATCAAGCTGTTTATTACTTCAGTTTTTGTTGCAGCATCAATTATCTTGATATTTCTTTAAAAGGATAAAATCATCTAATATAAAAAAGAAAAAAAGAAACAAACAACATTCAAGAGAAACAAACAATATTCTAAAAAGAAACAAATAACATAATCATTTTGTGCAAGATAATAGTCAAATAAATATAAAAATATGTCAAGTACATGAACAATTTTGACATCAAATCAGACAGATTTTTTTCTAACTTGGTGATATTTAAGTATTTTGTTCCCATATTGAACAACAAAAGCCTTTTTTTCGAAACAAATCACATCTAATAAACATTATAAAAAGATAAATAAATATGACAAAATATAAATGAATTAAAATCAAACTGTTATTTACTACAGTTTTGTTGCAATATCAATTATCTTGGTATTTCTTGGAAAAGAAAAAAAGAAAGAATAGAATCATCTTCTAGAAAGAAACAAATAACATGGTTCCAATAAAACGATCGATGCCCATGTGATGATGTAATGGCCTGTGTCCAGCTACCCAGATTATTTATGTGGTCATAAGAAGTTTACTAATGTGACCAGATTAAGACTGTGTTGACCAATAATCAAACGAAAGTAATCTGTTTTCATTTCTGTCGCTCTATTTCGGAGCGAGGCCGATGGCTAGTTTTTTGGAATTCCTTCAGCTTGACGTCAGGGACCAATGACGTCAGCAAAGGCCACCCTCCTCTCAGTGAGATACTTTTCATTTTCGATTAAACTCTCGGTTTTTTTGTTGTTGTTGTGATGTCTGAACGACAGTTTCTATATCACATATTAATTAAACTTTTTGTAAAAGTATGCCAAATTTTACAAATATGTATTAATAAATGAACTTTACTTTTTGTACCATATTGTTATACTTCCTTCTTAAACGTTCTTTCAACGGGTTTTTTTAAACAGGAACTGAAATGGAATTTTTTTCGATATAAATAATAATCACTTGATTAGAAGGTTTAAATGACATTACTGCTTTTTTCCAACCGTTAAAAAGTAAAATGTTAACATTGAATAAAAAAATTTTCTGATTTTCAAAATGATTAATTCTTTCTAAATGGTAGAAATTTTATTTAAAGAGGATTATTAATCAAATTTCAAAACATTAATCGTCATTATTAATGTAGTTACTTAATGGGCATAAATTAACAAAATGTTACAACATTAACTAAACTTAAAGTGCGTTGTGATTCAAGAAGCAAATGCAAACGTAATTATATTTGTGTGAGTTAGTTAATATGTCTAGTGTGCAGATTGGGCAACAGATTGTGGTTGGCTTGAGATACTGGAGCTGAGTTGGAGAACTCACAGCTTTATTTACATTCACTAAACACCAAACACATAAAAGTTAGAGACATGCACTATTTAACACATTTAAAGACATTAATTATAGACTCCTTTGGAAGGACTCCATTCTTAAACCGAAAATCCGAAACTCGGCTACGCGAAGGGTGTGTGCCAAAATATACATTATCTCCGGGTAGAATCAGTAGGACAAATATTGTGCCGGGGTGCTCTAATTATATTTTCCTCACGGAATGAGAGACTATAAACTAAACGTTTCTTAGCGTAACTACTTATACAGTAAATCAAAATAAATTTTTGAGAAAACCTCAAGCACTTGTATGTACTGTAGAACTTGAACTAAGCATGGGGATGATTACGTAAAAAGTACTTGTATATCTCATTTAAATTATTTCCAAAAACATTTTTAAAGATTTCCTTTGATGCTGAGTGTTGGCATGAAAAAAGTCGCTCTCGAGGAAGGAGCAATGCGAGCAAGCAATATGCCATCCATGTCAATATGTCGTTTTCAATTGTGGTGAGTAATATGGGGCTAGCAGTCACCCCGTGACGCACTCTCACCCGGAAGTATGTTTCACGCTGTCTGCGCGTAGCCTAGTACGAATATTCAAATTTAAAAGTGGATCCCTTCCATGAATATATAATTATCTGTCTTTAAATGTATTAAATATTGTATGTATCTAATTGCATGTGTGTGGCGTTTGTGAGTGTGTCAATAAAAGCTGTGATTTCTCAAACCTGTGTCTCAAGTATTTCAGCCCAACTACCCCAGTTACAATCTGGTTTCTCAGCCTGCACACTACAAAAACTAATATAATGAAGATATTTTATTAAAAGAACTTCTTTTATATCTACTGAATTTAAAAAATAAAGTTGGCTAAAAATATTGTAAAAAAGATTAAAATTAAAAATTTCTACAGAGAGCAAGTGAAAAGTTCACAAAAAGATATTTTTAAAAATATTTTATTCAAATGTGTTTTTTCAATGTTTTAAAAAAAAACCCATTTTTTTAATAAACTAATATTTATATTGATTACAAAAATTTATGTTGATTAAATTATTTATTCAAAAATTAAAACAAGATACAACTTTTAATTTCACAATATACAGAACATAACTGTAAATTAAAAATTATTCCTTCCGTAAATAATTATAGTAATTCTTTCAACCATACCTCATTAAAATATTCCTAAAGATACAATTTATAATATTAGAAAAAAATTCATTAAAAGGTTACTTATAAATATATTATGTATGCATTTAATTATTAATTAAAGAATTTCAAATTACTTCCCGGCCAAAGGATTTCTGATTCTGAGAATAAAAGCTTAATTAAAATGGAATTAAAATATTAATATAAGCTTTTATTTTTATTAATACTACTTTTATTAATTAAATAAATACAAATTAAGATTTTTAATTCCTTAATCAGCAAATTTTATTTCTATGGTATAGTTTTCTTTTTTACATTCGTGCAATTTACATTTTGTAATTTATTTCGGATGATATTAAAAATTTATAAAAATATTTCAAAATAAAAATATAAGAAAAATATATGAATTTTCCTTAATGCTTTTTTAAACTTAAGAACAAAAACTTGGCAAAATTAAATGAATATTTGCTAGATAAAATCAGTAAAAAAAAATAAATAAATAAACTTTAAAAAATTGGTTTTTAATAAGCTTTCTGCAAAAGCATAAATAAATAGATTTCTCTGAATTACATAAATCGTTATAAATAATTAAATTTCAGGAAACTGTTTTCCTTCGATTTTCTTATTTTAATTAAAAATTTTAATTTTTAATGTTATAAAAATATCCACACTTTATTACTATTTCTTTCAAAATTCATATTTTATGAAAAAATATTTTTTTAATTCAAATGTATGAAAAATATTTTTTTAATCAAATATATGAAAAATATTTTTTTATTTCAAATATATGAAGAATATTTTTTTATCACATTTTTCTAAAATGCTTGTAATAAAATACCGACAAGTAATAAAAAACTCCTATAAAAATCTTTCCTCTCTAAATAATAATCAAATATATATTACAATATTCATTTTTTTAGCTCTTGAAAATATTTACATCCAAAATATCTTGATTGAAAACTGTATCAACCGCAACGTTTACTACAGTGATATTAGGAAGAAAAAAATATCTCTAAACTATTTCGCACGGAAAACATCTGTTTAAATGAAAAAGTCTCCTCATAAATGCTCGGTCTTTCAAATGATTTATAAATGTTATCAGAAATAGAATCGTTTTTTTATGTGGGAGAAAGAAAGCATTTTAAAAAATAGGATTCATCTCTAATCTTAAAAATAAAAAAATAATAAAAAAACCAGATAATTTATTCGCTTTGAATTTTGTCTATTTGTTAGTACAAATTCACGTACCTCGATTACAAAGACGATTGCTTACTTGAGCGTTCTGCCAGTTGCTATTGAATCGAAAATCAATTATGCTATGAAAGATAATAAAAATATATATATATATATAAGAGAAAATCCAGTCTCCTGTTCTCAATGCTTTTGGCATGAATTTATTTGTCATTTCATCTTTAAAATGTTTATTTACAAGGGGATTTGTATTTTAACATCTCTTTTAAATGTTGATGCAATTTAATTTAAAATTTGTTTACATTTTTTACGTCCCTTATTTTCATTTCAAACCATTTGAGAGAAAACTAGTGTTTTTGGAAAAAAGTTCTATTCATAAAATGTATTATCTTTTGAATGAATAAATATAGAAAAAGTTTGGGCATCAAGGAACTGTTGAAATGTTAATTAAGTTAAACTTAAATTTTTAAAAAAATTTTAATTCATAAAAGTTTGACATTGAACATTGAGTTTGTTAATAAACAATTTATTCTCTAATTTTATTGAGTTTTACTGTTATGCTGATAGCAAAGTTTAACATTAAGTTAACATTAAGGTGAACATGATTTATTTGTGCTCTCTAAATTTATTGTATTTTAGACGGTATGCTTATGACAAAGTTTGACATTTAACATTTAGTTAACATTTAAACATTTATGTTCTCTAATTTTATTGAATTTCAAGAGGCTATAGAAAAATTTAGCATTAAGTTAACATTTAAACATTTATGTTCTCTAATTTTGAGTTTTAAGGTAGTATGCTTATTTAACAAAGTTAACATTTAACATTCATGTTCTCTAATTTTATTGAGTTTTAAGACGGTATTATTATAGCAATAATATTGTAGCAACGGTATTATTATATCTTAGTTCTCTAATTATAGCAAAGTTTGACATTTAACATTTAAGTTAATAAACATTTATGTTCTCTAATTTTATTGAGTTTTAAGATGGTATGCTTATGGCAAAGTTTAATATTAAGTTAACATTTAAACATTTATGTTCTCTAATTTTGAGTTTTAAGGTGGTATGCTTATGGGAACGTTTAAAGTTAATTTATATTTGCAGATTTATGTTCTCTAATTTTTTATTCAATTTTAAGGTTGTATGCTTATGGAAAAGTATTTAATAATTTATGTTCACAAATGTTATTGAATTTTAAGGTGATAAGCTTATGGCACTTATAATTTCACAAGTTATTACTACTTTTAATTATTGTACATCATTTGATAAAATATTTGTAGACATTGTTATTATTGAAATTATTAATAGTAATGTAAATTCGAACAGAACATTACATTTTTAACTATTTTATTTTAAACACTTCTTTTATCCTGAATTGTACCCTTTTAGGTCTTTTGTTTTAAGTAGATTCTAAGAATTTAAAACATGTTCAGATCTGATTAATTTCAATCACAATATTTCAAGGATATATTCTGATTATTTCAATTCAATTCTGGGGTGCCATTATTCCACTGTAAATAATTGTACCGTGAGTAATTGATTTAATCAAAACTGATATGAATCTAAATTTTAAATTTGATTTCCAAGTATTTTCAAATTAATTTATGATATTTGCACATTATTTTCTTAATATTTTCAAATTAATTTCCAAATATTTATATACTTTCTTTACTGCTTCATGTATTTTATCAAACAGATGTTACTTATTATGAAGAATGAGATGGAATCTTCATCAAAGTTTATCTGAAAATTTTTCTTGAAAATTTAAAATAAAAGTTTAATTTAAATCTCTTTGTCACTGTAACTGTGTACAAAAATAGTTAGTGTCTTTTTTTTTCTTTACTAACATTGTTGTTAACTAAGTTTTCTATTTTATACCCTGCCTTTATTATTCAATGTTTATTTTATTAATTATTTTAACTAATAATTATTTTACTGTAATAATTTAAAAATTTAACGTAATTTACTTTTTTTTTCAGCTGAAAGGTTTCCCGAATACTTATCTAATGAGAAAAATGGATCATCCTCAAAGGTCTAGAAGAAATGCCATGCATTTGACAAAGAGATTAGCTGATGATAATAGGGTATATCAATATATTAATAATTTGTTCTTACAAATCACAGATTTTTTTTTTTTTCAAATGCACCAATATATATTTCTCTGTAATTGCCACTGGAATATATTTAATAATCTGCAATTTTTCAAAGTGTGTTTGTTACCTCACTGTATTTATCACTTAATTTAGTTTCTCTCAAATGGCAATAGAATGTCATTAGAAATGCCTTGATATATTTATTAGCAATATTTCCTCAACACTATTCGAAAGAACTTTCTCAAACTCTTCATTTGTGTAAACGTTATGTTTGTATAGTGAGATTCATAGAGAATTCAACTGCATATATAGAATATGATTGTAAATTACAAGTTTCAAGGGAAATTACGAAACTTCGTAATTACTCTTTAATATACTGAAAACTTATAATGTTTGGCAACAGGAGCAGTTTTCTTTCCAACAAAAGGAATGCGGATGCAGGATAATTTAATTATTTCTATTGTTAATTGGAAAATGACTTGCAATTGTGAAGATTGTATTAATGGAAATAGCAATATTATTTATCAAAGCACAATCTCTTCAATATTTCCCGAAAAATTCTTATAATATTCAAGTTTATGTTAAAATGATTCATAAAATATCATCATATATATATATATTATCAAAAATTTGAATTAAGAATTTACCTTATCAATGAATTAAAATTTGTTACACATTTTAAATTTACTAGTTTATGAATTTATTATATCAATGAACCTAGAATTCATACTTACATAACGTAATTAAAAGTACATTCTTACATGATTAAAATGCAAAACTGTAAAATTTTGGTGTAATATTTTAACATAAATGAAAAATATATGAAAATATGGATATTTAAAAAAAAATTATGCTACGCCAGACTAGGCATGACCGCCCAACAGTCTATGACAGACAGCCCAATACAGTTCAGAATCACACATACAACAATTATAGTCATTGGCACTATTTAGAACCACTACGTCAATATGTCCAAAACAGCAGTTCAAGTTGCCCCACTCATGTCAGAAAGCAAAGTTAAGTCTGCCAGACCAAATCTGTAACGGTGTTTCTTAAGATAGTTATACCCAGTTTTTTATCCTGAAATTAGCTACACCAGGTCGCAAGAATGAGATTTTCTAATAAGGACTCCAGTCCTCCCATTTATAGAGTTGAAAATAGTTTCACGATGACGGGCCTTAAATCCAGCTGTAACAATTATCTTAATGCCCTTGTAGCAGACAGGAGGATCTGGTTGAGGAAGGTTTGATCCTGCCTTAACAAGAGCATCTGCAAACTCGTAATTTCACAATGACTGGTTACCCGCGACTCTACAATGACTTGGTATCCACTGCAGGGTAACATTGCATCCACCATCCATCGAAAAAATCAATCAATAGTTGGTATTGAAGAACAGATTTATTCTTAGAAGGTCAAGACTGAAGAAATTACCTTAATAGTGGCATGTAAATCAATGATAATCACAATGTCCTTTTTTTGTTCTTTTTTAACAACCTTAGTCAATGCCATTTATAAGCAAAATTTCCTAATTTACTTATTGGAAAAAACTGCTTTTAGTTCTATTCTTTCATAAATTGTAGGAACATAAACAGTTATTTTAAATATCATGTAATATCATATCCATAAAATTTACATGCTGAATCATAGTGAATCTAGAAAATTCCATCAATTATTAGATTTAAATTCAGAAAGAATAGCATGGCATTTGACACTTTTCTCATTACCGAAAGTTACAGATCATAAGTAATTTGTATTTTATTCTGAGATAATGATATAAATTCGAAAAGTAATGAATGCAGCAGTATTTTATTAGAAAATATGTGACAACATATTCACATTAACGGCTAAAATACAAGATTTTACTTTTTATTTTTATTAAGTAGTTAATTAACTAACCCTCCGGCACTACAGCCCATGGTGTACCAATGATGTCTGCTGACATGACACGTTTTTCTTTTTTGCGGGGTAGGATTGTCATCCTTAAGCCAAACAGTCATGTTAAACCGGGACCTACAGGTTTAAAATGGATTCCGAACCACCCTAAACATCCATGGCACCGAGTGCTAGAGCGTTAGTCACTCAGCCATCAGTTCCCTAACGAAGTAATTATAACAGATAATTAAATGCTCTGATATCAAAATTATTATTGCTTATTTTATGTCAACAAATTAAAAAATAGAACAACTGTAAAATCTTTGACGATTATGTTATAGTCATGTGAATAATTTAGGTGGAATGGGCAGAACAGCAGATTGCGAAACGTAGAGTAAAAAGGGATTTACAGGATTTTACTCCAGAATTTATGCAGAAAACCGCCCAAGAAAGTGCAAGGTTCAACGATTTCTTGTGGTCTGACCAATGGTATCTTGTAAGTAAAGACTTTTTTTATGATTCGATCCTTTTAGTTAACATAAAAGTTACTTTCTTGGTTGTTTAAAGATGTTTAAAAATTATATTGAAGATCGCATGCAAATCATGATTACAAAATTGCAACTTCATTATATCAAACAGTAAAAATGTCAAATTCAATTTTTTAAATGTAATTTTATAGAAATTGACAGACGTTAAGGTTTATAGTTCAATGGTTACAAAGAAGATTATCTTATTACAGGACTACTAAGAATTTAGTTCATTCACATTTTAATGGTTTAAAAAAACAGTTATCGGTTGATGTATGTCGTCGTACAATCACGACAGTTGTTCACAGTCTTTTAGTAGCGAGATATACATAACTTGAGGATGGCCAAGTTTCTGGTATTAAATGATTGCACAGTTTTTCTGTCAAAACGTCTGAGTTGGCGCAATATGAAGTAGTCCAGCTTGTTACAAATTTTAAATTTTGTAGCAATGCCTTTTCAAAATTTAATGTGTTTTAGTAACGCTCATATATCAACGAATATTTTAAATTTTATTTTTAGACTCACGTATTTCTAAGTTTAATTATTTTATAATATAGTTATATAAATAATCATGTTGATTAATTTTTTTAGAACTATGATTAGCATATTATAGCATTGGAATATTTTAGTCTTTTTTTAGATTAATTGCATAGTGAATTTAATTTTTAGGATGATTTCAAAATATTTTATTTTTGCATGTCTTAGTGTAATTTTGAAAAAATTGTATCAGTAATTTATTGCATAAATACAATAATAATTCAGGAATAAGAATTAAGAGCAGATTGAAAAGAATAAAAAATTGTAAAATAAGAGAATAAAAATTTTAAGAATAAAAGAATATAAAATTGTGAGAATAAAAGAATAAAAATTGTAAGAATAAAAGAAAAATTTTAAGAAAAAAATAATAAAATTGTAAGAATAAAAGAATAAAAGAATAAAAATTTGAAGAAAAAAAGAAAACAAAATTTGAAGAATAAAAGACTAGAAAATTTTAATAATAATAGAATAAAAATTTTTAATTTAAAATTTTTAAGAATTTTTTAATAACAAAATTTTTTTAAGAATAAGAAGTTTTTTTAAATAAAAAGAAATTTTAAAAAAATAAACAAGATTTAAGAATAAAATAATTTTTAAGAATTTGAAGAATAAAAATAACAAGAAAAAAGAATAATTAATTCTATTAAAGAAAATACCAAGGTTTAGTATAATTGTTCTTAAATTGTATGTCAATTGAGAAAAAAAAAATTGTATAGAAAATGGTCTTTTATAAAAAACGATGGTAATAAAAATAATTTAAATTTTTCTATTCAATATCAACAATTAATAAATAGACTAAAATAGAAAAAAAAAAAAAGTATTTTTGCTTTTACTTTATAATCTAAAATAAAAATTTAAATTTGATTTAGATGCTAACATTATGTAAGCTCTACTTAATGTTAGCATCTAAATCAAATTTAAAGCTCTTATTTATTATTAAAATACGTTGTAATTTAGACTTCTTTAGTGTTTAAATAAATAATTAAATGTAAGACATCTTTTCCATTTCTTAAGAATTTTGTTAAAAAAAAATTACTATTTTTTTTTTTTTTTTTTTTTTTTTTTTTTTTTTTGCTTACGTGAACAGTCAGTGAAAGCAGATCTGAAAATTTTCATCCAAATAAATATTGCGATCAGTTGATAAAAAGGAAGCTGATAAAAAAAAGTAAAAGAGTAGTAATTTGAATCTGAAAAACACCTGTCGCAAAATGGATAAAAAATCAGCTTTACATTTAAGGTTAAGATAATAATTTCATCTCACACACAATTGTATATTTCAAATAAAAGTAATGTATGAGGTAATACTAAGGAAATTGAAATACGTCATTGTGTTATATTAAAAAGATTCATAGGAAAAAAGGAGATATTTTATGCATGCACTTGTATTTTTTATGGCAGGAAAGAGACTAATCTTTAAATTGAAATGACAAATATAACGGAAATGCTGTCTAGTGATTCTACTGAAAATTTAATATAAAAAACGGATATTTGCGCATATCGTAACCTTATCTGAAAACTGTATTTTGCACTTTTACCTAAAAATGTATGCTGTAACGAAATTCAATACGGTAACAGTGATGTTGTATCGAAATTGATAATAAATAATCGATGTAATCGATGTTGTATCAAAATTCAATATTCCTCTGATGCATTGCAAGAGTGGTGCTGAGTGGAGTTCAGAAGAAATGGTCAGTAGGCCTCGGGACTCACCCGAGAGGAAGTACAGCGCAACCGGCGCTGCCGCTGAGAAACAGTTAGTAGAGCACAATCACGAGCTTCTGTTGAGAAAACGTTCAGTTTGCGGTCTCTTAGTACGAGATGAAATATATTTAGCACAACTCTGTATATTTGTTAACCAACAGGCTCTCACCCGGAGAGAAGAGGTAGTATATTTCACGCATCCTGCGTTTAAATGAGTATCTCTATTTTCGGCTTATTCGTGGAATCGTTCCACGAATCTATGAATGTGATTTTATGTGATATCTTAATTTTCGGATTATTCGTGGAATCTTTCCATGGATCTACAAAAATCTTTAAATGTGTTAAATATTGTCTGCAGTTAATTGTAGGTGTGTGCGGTTTGCGCGTGTGTCAATAAAGCTGTGCGTTTTCAAACCTGCATCTCAACCCAGCCACACTCAGTTACTATCCCACTGCACAACACTACAATTTATAATATTTTTGTCTTTCTAATGCAGATGGCAAACACTTAGACACTTGCTCTTGGATGCCTTAAGGCAAGCGCTGCTCAGACGTACTCACTTTGCATTACCCAGGGGGCGCATGTAACTTGAAGATAAGCCACGGACGCGGAGTAACAATGCCCCCGCAACGTTCTACGATCATCTTAGACCGGGACCTACTTTTTAAAGTGAATTCCGAACCACTACAAACAACCATGGCACCACCGGGACTCGAACCCGAAACCTGTGGCACCGAGCGCCAGAGCGGCCATTCAGGCCCTACAATTTATAATATTAATAACCTAATATCAATACCATGAGAGTTTCATTTATTGATTTTCATGAGAGTTTTCATTCATTTTATTTAATTGTCTTGGTGGTATTCTTACATTATGGTACATTATTTTTTATTCTAAAAACCAAATATACAAAGCATAAACAGATGCTTTCGGGTATGATGATGAAAGATGTAATATTGAAGAAATTGATTTATATGAGGCCAACGGATTCGCAAAGGATCTAGGTCACTATTCTTCAAATACACATCTAATCAGAAAAGATTCTTTGCAATAAAAAATATATTCAATAAAATGTACAATAGTGACAATCTTATTACTAATTAGCAATACAATGTGGTTTTCAGTGAGTAGAAAAAGTAAATTTCATAATATTGGTATTTTATTCAGTAGCATTACTGCGTACTATAGAAACACTTTTCTGATTATTTCAAACGAAATGAACAATTATTAGAAACCATAAAAACCACACCAATTTCAGTATGAACAAGCTTTTAAGTAAATTTTTTCCTTAGCATATAGTGATCTTCATAAGCTTGAAGGGATAAATAGATTTAAAAAACCCACTACATTTTTCAAAAGTAGTATATTTGGTAATTTATAATTAAACGCTGCTCTTTTCAAATGACATTCAACTTAAGACCTTCACAAAAATGAAGTCCTGCCGCAGATTCAGCATCATTCAGAATGTACCATGAGTGTCCTGTTAGTCTAAACCAGGGGTCTCCAAACTACGGCCCGCCAGTGTCATCCATCCGGCCCGCGACAGCGAATAGCTTATTGCTGCTGTAATAAGTTGGATAAAAACACAGAATGATAATAACTCGGTTTTATTGACTTGCTAGGTAAAGCTTAATGACAAGCATAATACGCAGAACATTTAACTTAAGCATAACATCTAACAAATAATTGAAATGAATCCCACTAACATTATAAACTAGTGAACATCCCTCCGTATTCGGCGACTAGTCTAGAAATTATAGATAACTAAAACGATTTTGGCCCTTGGTACTTACTGAGTAAACAGTATGGCCCTAAGGCTGGAAAGTTTGGAGAACACTGGTCTAAACCAACATTTTGAACCTCAATTTTGAACAAACTCATCTAGTAGTCTATTTTGTAGAATAATATATACATTTAATTATCCTGATGGTATTCTTGAATTATGGTGTTCCTAAAAGCAGGTATACAAAGTATAAACAGATGCTTTCCTCTATAATTGTAAATGATGATGAACAATATAATGTTGAAGAAAATGGCTTTATAGGAGGATAATGGATTGGGAAAGGACATATGGGAAACCAAGCCAAATATCCTTCATATACTCATCTAATCAGAAAAGACTCTTTCCAAGGAAAAATATATTCGATAACATGGACATATTGCTAATAAGCAATACAATGTGGTTTCAGTCAGTAGAAAAAGTAAATTTTATACTTTTGGAATCTTATAGGAATAATATATACCTTAAATTTCATGTGTATGCATTTAAATGGGATAATTAAAAATGTCTTCGGATTTTAGTGAGATGTAAACCAACCTTTTTTTTATATTTTTAAAATATTCATTTATCCATATAGATGCCATTTTTGTCAACCATCTTTTCCTTTTATCGACGTGATATCATAATACCTTCATTTTGTTTTCTCAACGAAAAACTTCGATATATTTTCATAGATTTTGTTTGGTAGAGACCAAAATAAATGGTAGCCTGACTACTGTACAAGGTCAGGACTGTAAAATGGGTGTAAGAATAACTTTCTGGTTAAGGTTTCTCAATTTTTGAAGAGTAATAAGAGAAATGTGTTTGCCATTGGCATGATGGACGTTATTACTTTTCCTATTGGTAAATTCTGGTCACTTTATTCCAACAGCTTGGTGTAATATTTCCAGTTGCTGAAAATAGAAATTAGAATGGATCATTTTACAGTATGGAAACAGCTCGTAGTAACAATTAATGGCTAGCCATCCTAACATCACTTTGCTTGCAGTGAATTTCGATTTTGCCATATTGGTGGACTTCACTTTGCCTCTATAATGATCATATCTCTATACCAGGAATGGACAAATTTTTTTCGGTCGCGGGCCAAAAATCGAAAAAAAAAAAGTTTGACTGGCCAAGATTAATTTTTCTGAAATTTTAAAAACAACACATAAGTATTACAATTTAAATATGTTAATGAGGTGAATGAAATTGCGATTTCATTTTTAAAAGTTCCTTATATTAAGATTCCAAGTGAGATGTACTGATTCTAAGGAACGAGGCTAAATGCTCATCTGTCAGTCAACTTCTGAAATAATTCTTTTTAAGGTTCATAGTTGAAAATCCTTGTTCACATATATAAGATGAAGCAAACATTGCACTGATTTTCTGGGCGTGAGATATTAAATTTGGGAAACTTATTTTCGTTAATGATTTGTAAAACTCTAACTTTGGCATATTTAGAAACAACTGCTTGAGATGATCGTTATATTGTAACTCAATTTTCAACCAGCAAATCTGACCTCACTATTTCACAATTTACGTTGAAAGGCATGGTAAAAATATCCAATTCTGTTTGAATGGCACTGAAATCTTGAAATCTGAGTTCGAACTCAAAATGCAGTTTTTCAAGCCATCTTCATAATTCATAAGCTTCTCTTCATTTACTGAGAGTATTGAATTTAACCTCGGGAAATGAGACAAGTCGTTTTTAGCTAGCTGCCCAGCAACAGATTAAGTTTCAGTTTAAAAGCTTTGAGATGGACCCAGATACTGTCAGCAAATTAACCGGCAAATTAAAAAATTCTACCCGCGGGCCATATAGAAACTTCTGGCGGGCCGTAGTTTGCCCATCCCTGCTCTATACTATTGTAGTTTTTATACATTTGCACAATATTCATAAATAAACCGGTTCAAATAAGGTTCAATTTCGTTTCATTTTAGCAGCAATTCACAGATAGAAATAATACTATAAATTGGTTTTTTTTTGTTAAATCCTGTGGCTCCCTAGCATAAATAATTTTATTGTCTTCTTCAAATGATTTCAAACTGTGTTTTAGTTGATGTTTAATTTCTTATAGAGGATCGCTGATGTAAATCAGCAATCCTCAATTTTTACCGAAATTTCCTCGAATGTTTTAGGCATCGTACGACCACAGCGTGCTGCTTGATTGATGTTGAAATTTAAAGATAAAAATGCTTAAACCAACTTCCTGCCACAAATATTAACGCTGCATCTAGTCTCGTAATAATGAATGATTTCTTGAGTAGCATGAATTGCCTTATTCCATTTTTTTGAAAAATATCAAAATGTATTGAATTTGTTGTTTCTCACACTAATTTTTCGGAAGTAATGACTTTAAAATGAATATTTAAACATGTCATAATCAGTGATGAATCATCTTC
Organism: Caerostris extrusa; assembly: GCA_021605095.1. Lineage (NCBI taxonomy): Eukaryota > Metazoa > Arthropoda > Arachnida > Araneae > Araneidae > Caerostris > Caerostris extrusa. The sequence goes on along the minus strand of BPLR01017104.1, from coordinate 12,385 downwards.
AAGTCAATTGATATTGCCATACTTAGTAAAGACCTTTTTGAACAACCCAATATTTGTTTGTTAAAAAAAATAATAGTCTTTCAAATAATTTCTTCAGACAATGCCCAAAGAAAAATATAACAAAATAAAACTGCATTAAAATAGATGAAATTCCCAATTATGGATTCTAAGTCGAAAATTCGATATTCGCTACGCGCAGAGTGCGCGAAATACTGTCTCCTCTTCGGGGGAGAGTATATAGGCCACCTAATGAGCCGTATTGCGCTAAATATATTTCCTCTCGGGATGAGAGACTATAAACTAAACGTTTCTCGGGGAGTGCAGTTTTGCTGGACTTCCTCTCGGAGGAGAGTCTCGTGACCCATTAACATTTCTCCTGAACGCCACAGGGGGCGCTCTTGCCAGAGTGTTGGAGAAAGCACTGTTACATTATAGCTTTTGGACTTTATAATATTCAACACTTAGGCACTGTTTGTTATCTATAAATAAAGCATTTAATTTTAAATTAGTTCTTTTATTCACAGCATGACACGAGAGATCTAGCTGATGTACCAGAATTAGATATGAGGACAATTCCTGTTTGGAATATGGGTTACACTGGAAAAGGAGTGGTTGTGACTATCATGGATGATGGTAATCATCACTTTTATCATTCAATGTTGAAAATAGAGTTTTAAGAGAAAGTGTTATATTTTTATTGATGAAAATTAAAGTCATTTTTATTAGCTGTAAGATGATATATCAATTTTTGATGTGCGATGAAAATTCACGATGTTGTAACATTTTTACTCCTGCATTAAAATCAGATACAGAACCAGAAAAGGACCATTTAAATAACAGTTTGTTTTGTAGAAAATTAATTTTGTCCAAATGATATTGAAATAAAAAATTTTATCTACTTTTTAATAATATTCTACAGGTTTGGTATTTAAACTTATTTATCATTATAATTATAATTACCCATTTCAAAATGCTGTAAAAAAAACCATTCGTCACAATAAGTTCAAATTTGAAGAAGAGGGAAACGGTACGGCATCAAAAACAGTTCCAAAGTGTATCAATAGATAGCGCTGTAAGTGGTATAAAGAAAGTGAATTTGACTGCCAGTGTTATTTTGAATCGAATTTACAACGTATTTGGCATGGGTTGCATCATTAAATCAACTGTAGTGTTCAATGTACATGATTGTTTCGGTTTTTTGACGGAAAAAAGACTTCCAAGTCATTCAACAATTGTGACACTGTTAGTGAAAACCCCATCCCCCTTCGACAGGTCATACTAAATTGGATTGGAAAAATCGGTGGAACTTTTTTTTTTTTTTTTGGCGCCATACCATTTCCCCCTTTTTTTATCTTCATTTCAAATTTGAACTGATTGTGACGAGTGGTTCTTTTTTTACAGCACTTTGAAAGTGGGACTTTAATTATAACCACCCTGTATATTCGAAATTTTATAAAACTGTCCTTCAATTCAAGATCAAATTAAAAACCTTATTATCACATTTCTCGAAAAACTCCTCCTGATATCGTAAGATTATCAAGCTTAAAATCGATTATTAATTATCTAAATTAATATTTTTACAAAAGAATCAACAACAATGATTATATCTGATAATGAATATCTATAAAAAAGTATAATTAATTAAAACTGAAGATTTTTCAATTATTTCTTAAAATTTCTCTTCGGTATTAATTATTCTTAAAAACAATAGTTTCATTTATTTAAATATAAAGAAAAAGAAATCAGCTATACTTAGTAAAAAGCTAAAACTAAGTTAGCTTATTTTAATAAAATGCTTTAAAGAAGTATTAAATTAGAAAAGACATTTATTCAGATCTAAAAGTAATTTTTACTTAGATCTTAAAATGTTAAAATTCGAAAAAAAATTGGTTAAAATTGATTGGATCAAGAGATAGTTGTGTTATATTGGTTGATTATTCCTGAAATTATAACACGAGATTTACTATCAAAAAGAAAAACATAATTCATTATTGCAATTTTCTACTTGGTCATTTCGTGTAAAAACAAATAAATTCATTTTAACCAATTATGCTTTATGAATATTAACGAATTTCAAATCAATTACACTGACAGTGAAAGAAATACACGCAATGAAATATGTTAGATGTTAAATAAGCACAGTTAGCATTAAGCAACAATTTATTGATTTAGAATTTAAAATATTTCTAATAGAGAAATTGAAATAAATTTGATTTTGTTACTCGTGACAAATTGCATCAAATTTGCATTAAAACGACACAAAACAAATTAATTATAAACAAATTTTTTACATTAAAACAATTTTTTTTTTTATAGGTTTAGAATGGAATCACACAGACATTCGTAGGAACTATGTAAGTAACATTATGTAACGTTTATTGATTTATAAAAATAGTATTTTATCATATGTTGTGTTTAGAATTTTAATTCAATAAATGATTATTTATATTATGATAAAAATTAATGATTTAAAATTAATTAGATTATGTTTGTAGTTTAATTGCCCCTTTAAAAATGGATTAAAATAATTATATACAAAACTTTGAATAAATGATTATCCGTAAAATACGGGGTGATTATAATTAAAATCCAACTTTCAAAATGCTGTAAAAAAAAAGAAGCACTCGTCACAATGAGTTCAACTTTGGACTGAATATACTTGAAGAAAGGGGAAAGGTACGACATCAAAAAAAAAAAAGTTCCAAAATGTATTGATAGATGGCGTTGTAAACGACATAAAGAAAGTGAAATTTGGCTGCCAGTGATATTTTAAATCGAAATGACAACGTATTTTGCATGAGTTGCACATTAAACCAACTGTAGTGTTCAATGTGCTTGATGATTTCGGTTTTTTGACTGAAAAAATGACTTCCAAGTCATCCAACAGTTGCTAATCGAAAGCCATCTACCACGGCAAGGTCATACCAAATTAGCTGGGAAAAATTGGTGAAACTGTTTTTGGAACTTTTTTTTGATGCTATACCGTTTTCCCTTCAAGTAATTTCAATTCAAATTTAAACTCATCGTGACGAGTGTTTTTTTTTTTTTTTTTTTTTTGCATTTTGAAAGTGGGACTTTAATTATAATCACCCTGTGTATTTTATATAGAGAAATTTTTAATAAAACAATTCCTATGATCTTTAGCCGATATTAATTCTACCCAACCTCAATTCTTTTTTACATACGTTTATAAAAATTCTCTTCCAAAAGTTCAAAGTTAAAACTATTTTTTGTGGTGAAGTTCTATTTTAATTTACTCGAGAATAAGAACATTGTGAAATATGAATGCATGTTGAAAGTAATTAGATAATAGATTTCTTAACCTTTACATCCCAATTAAATGAAATAAAATGCTTTAAAACATACTATTTTTAGGATCCAAATGCGAGCTGGGATACTAATGACAACGATCCTGATCCTTTCCCAAGATATGACGAATCAGATTCTAACAAGTAACTCAATACTCGCTTCATATTGCTTTGTCAAATTATTGTTTTATATATAAACCATAGATTTTAATGATAAAAATTATAATAGTATTTATGATAGTAAACTTTTATTTCAACTAGTTAGTTAATTGTTCTCTTATACACTTGAATAAAGCATTAGTATCAAGGTATAGTTTTACTGATTTATGTTCAGTAACATATCACGCAATATTTGGATGGATAATGATGATGAAATAAAATCTTTTTGTATCACATGATGTTTCCGTTTTTAGCTAGTTTCTAGAATTTCTTTAGATTTTATTCTATCCCGATAAGTCTTAATTATGAATGTTTTGCTGGAAATTTTATCTTTAAAAGGGATAATGAGTTTTAAGTTTCGTAATTGTCTTCGAATGGAAATTATTTTCTCATTATATATTGTTTTTTCAAGAACTGGTTCATTGTTTTGAACTAATCATTCTTTCAAAGCATATCTCGATAATCGCACTAAGATATGATGCCCGACTCATGGCTCAGTGCGCCACTGGTAAGCATTAGGGCTGATTTATTCCGGGAGGTTTAGCATTAAAAGGGATGACGTTCCATTTGCTGGAGCCATTGATGTACTGTGCCTAAAGTATCAAAATGATGTGAAGAATCGATGGCGTTTGCCGAAAGTGTTCAGCATCTTTCCTCATATTTCAGAGCACTACCTCGGTGGTGGGAGTTTTTTCGGGGTTTTTTCTGATACAGAGCGCAAGGGCGGGGGTAGTTCCCACTAAAAGTCCTCCCGGAAGCACTTTCCTCGTTCTTCAGCGACACGGAGCCAAATCAGACTTCTACCTACGGGTGCTCCATCACTATAGATGCTTCTTTCCTCCATCCATGAGTAGACTATTCGTTGCCGCACTGCAGGGCACTGAAGATTAGACAGCAACGACAGATATGCTTTTAATTTGAATTTTTTAAGAGATTGCGCTTATTTCGAAAAAAAAAAAAAATTTTCCTTAGGCAAGTTTTCATTAGTTAAATGAGTTGGTGTTACTACAAAGTGCAAATATTTTCTTGATTAAGATTTCATGGAAATATTATTAATAAATTATTATGAGAACAAAAAAATATTTTAAGGAATTTGAGAGTTGAATTTTAATGTGACAGATTTAAAAACTTTGCTTTATATTTATATGTATATAAAAAATATTTCTTGGTACATTAAATGTCTTTTGTGATCCACATATCAAAATTCATACAGGCGTCATAGATAATTTATTTGATTTTTTACTTTTTTGTATAAATTTCTTTCTACATATCTAATATGAAATGCAGTGTCTCATTCAATATGGTCCGACACTTTATTGAATTTAATTAAATTAAATTTTTATTTTAATTTAATTTTAAATTAATATTTTTTAAGTAATAATTTAATTTATTTTTATTTATGAATTCAATTGTTTAATTTTATTTTTGTAAATGTTTCTAATTATTTATAATTTTTTCTTAATTCATTTAATTTATTTTTTTTTATTAATAATTTTTATAAATAATATTTTTTTCAATTTAATTTAATTTTTAAATATCAGAATTTTAATACAAATGAAAATGAAATTTTATCATAACATGTATAAAGAAAAGAACCATCATTTTATATTTAGATCAATCATAACTTATCACTTTGGAAAATCATAACAAATAAATATATCCGCTTCCCCTCTTCTGATTTCTTCACTTATTTGCTCTTAAGACGCCTATGGTTCGTAAATATTTTTGGACTACCTTGCACATCTCAAACATAATAAATTAAAAAGGATTTATTTTCAATACATGAACTTTTTTCTGAAAATTTCCAGGTTAAAGAAGAAACACCCCGTCCGAAACATTTATAGAAATTGAATATTTCTTTGGCATTTCCCTTTGTTTTTCTTGAATCACCTCTCTTTGATCTGTGAATATTTGAATATTTCCTGTCGAGATTATTTTATTTGATTAAAAAAAAAAAAAACTAAAAAAAAAAAAAAGTCACGAAAGTAAGCATTGCCATAAAAAAATCAATGAAGCAGACGCATCAGCGATTTTGAAAATCAGTTTCCCAAAATTTATTAACGACATGAAATAATGGATAACTGCCATGCCATTTAGCAATTCTGCTCACATCAAAGAAGCTTTCCTGATACACATTTATTGAACAAAAGTCATTTCCTTTCCTTCTGCTGTTATATTATGCCCCTTACCAGACTGACCACGGAAAATTTGGTTTTGCTTAAGCTGTACATCTTTGTTTCCTATATTTTTGTAATAAGGGTTATTACAAATCATAAGCATAGCATTGTTTATTGCTTGACCTTCAATGATAAAAAGCAAAAATATTCGCTGTCAGTGAAGGTGCACAATTGTTCAATTATAAATTTTTCCTATTATTATTTTCTATTTTAATTAGTCTCAATTAAAACTTTATTGATGTATCTTTTTATATAATTCGCAGTGTTGTTTATATTGCCGTTATATTTTATAATATAGCTATTGTATACATGATAATCGAATGATATTACAGTTCTATATATACCGTGTGTATATATGTGATATAATATATATATGATATATATAACTTGATCCAGTCATCCAGCGTGTAGAAAAACATGGTTTATAATTTTCTGATAGAAACATATTCCATGAGCGGTAAAAAACTATCCTCATGTTACTATTAATTTCTTTCGGGTTTCAGGTTTTATACATATTTCTGTTCACTTTTACTAATTACACACACACACACACACACACACACACACACACACACACACACACACACACACACACACACACACACACACACACACACACACATATATATATATATATATATATATATATATATATATATATATATATATATATATATATATATATATATATATATATATATATATATATGTGGTCATATACAAGTGTGTGTATATACAAGACAGATATTTCTTCTCTTACATTACATATTTATGCATTTTCAACATTAACACTAACTAATTTCCCTCTGTACACGAGAGTCTATAATAAAAAAATAACCGGGGCTAAAAATTAAATCAATCCATTTTAAATTTCCATGTAAAATCCCTCATTATTATTAAAATTATTGAAGTATTACAGAAGTTTGGTTACCAGTAATTAATTATTATTAAATTAAATTCATAATTACATTTAATTTAATTTTTAATAAATTATTTTTTATTTTAGCCATGGAACTCGATGCGCTGGAGAAATTGCCATGTCGGCAAACAATCTTAAATGTGGTGTCGGTGTAGCTTATAACGCTAAAATTGGTGGTAAGTATTGCAGAAATACCATATAATGAACCTCTTTAGAAATAAAGAAATCTGAACAATTATATGTACAAAGAGTTCTTTTTTAATAAGTGATTTGCTGTGTATAAAAGGAGTATAATACACTAATTAGAAAAAATATTTCCTATGTTTTTTAGCTAAATATTTAAAAACTCACTTTTACCAAAACTCAAATATTTAAAAACTCATACCCAATAACAAGACAATCAATTATAACATATCGATGCTTTGTTAATTGTTCATATTTATTAGTTCACTTCGATTATGTTTTCTTTTCAATCACACAGTTTTAATTAAAAACTTTCATAATCATCAAATATTATTATTAATTTTCAATATTATTGTTAATTTTTTTTGTTTTATTAATTTTCCCACATAGGATCATTTCGTCGGGATTAATATATTTTGAAAAGCCTTTAAAATAATGCAAATCATATTACTATATAAGATATTATATATAATTAATTGTAAATTAATAATTATATGATATTTATTAAATTATTGTTAATAAATACTAATGAATAACTCGACACAAAAAATTATGGTTAGGTATGTTGCAGTATCTGTTCTGTAATACGGGTAAGAATCAGGATGGCTTGTAAAATTAAAAAAAGAAAGTCATCAATCAATTCTCGTGACATGATAGAGGGTCATTCCCCTTCTATTTTTTACCCAAAGGAATTATCGATTACATTCCTTCTAACATAATCTATTTTGAAAAGTGTTTAACTCCGATTTGTTTGTTTAGATTATTACACTTCAAAAAAAAAAAATATGGTAAGAGAATCCAGCCTTAATTCCGTTCTAACATCAATCTTCCCTATAATTCTCTTAATCCCTAATCCTAAGTAAAATAATACTTCCCCTATTATTTTAATTATACTTCCCTAATCCTAAGTAAAATATTTTACAACAGATAAATAAAAAACATGGCAATACAAATTTTAAAACAACCATTCATAACTTTAAATCCAAAAAAGTTATGTCTACGGTAGTGATCGTATTGAATCTTATGGAAGAACACAATTTAATTTGGGAATATTTTTTATTATGAAGCTTTTCACAAACTACAAATTGTAAGAACACAAGCATCATCATGCCCGACTCAGTGGCTCATTGGCAACGTGTGCCTCGGGCTTAGGTTCAATCCGCTGACGGTATTGTTATAGACACTTTCAAAAACGAAGACACTCGATGGTTTTTGTGATGTTCAGTATCTTACCTTGTTAGTTGGACTGCCAGGTGGGAGTCAGCCATACGATACTCAAATATTGAGTAGTTCCCCCTAAAACTCCTCGAAAGAAAGTGCCCTTCTTCTTCAGCAATGCAGTGCCAAGTAAGATTTTTACCTACAAGTGCTCTGTCACAACAACAGGTACACCCCTTCCATGAGACCACACTGGTTCTTGGACTAGATGTTGCTGTCGACCAAGTGGGATAAAAACAATTCAAGAGTCATTCAAAAAAAAAAAATCTGAAATTCCCTCTCTTACTGTATAATTTATATATGTATATATCACTATAAAATACATTAAGGGATAATTTACTGAAAAAAACTGAAACTTTAACTGAAAAATTAAATATTATACAGCAATATTTTGAAAAACTGAAGTAATTTATATTGACCCAAATATTTTCAAGAGAATATGCTTGATATTCAGTTAATAACTTGCTAAATACTGAATTGAATAAAATACCAACTATAAATTTGTATTATGATACCAATAGATAGATTTATATTTATCATTGGTTTTTTTAGTGTTTGATTAACAATTTAAAATTAATGTTAGAAATTCACTTCAAAAATACAGTTTAGATTTTGTAGAAGACCTCAAGCATCATGTCATTACATATGTTGAACAAATCAAAAATAAGTGCTTACAAAGTGGCACTATTATTGTATGTATAACAAAGGAAAATTACAACAACATTAAATGGAAAATAAATTACAGATTATTTAGAAATATGAAAACAAACATATTAACTTTTCTAATTTCTTAAAGATTACTAACTACATATTAAGTATGTAAAGAATAGAGATGGAAATGCATTGCGATATTAACTCTTCCATAATATGAAAAAATCTTTCATAATTAGAAAAATAATGCATGTATAGATACCTTTTCAAAATTGTTTTGATAGCGATGAAAATTAATGATGGAAACCTTTTTTGGTTTCTAACTCTAATTGAACAATAACAATTTCATTATCTTGTTTACACTTTATTTCATTTCCTGATTTAAACCCTATTAAGCATCTCTGGGAAGAAGAAAATCATTGACTTAAAGAAATAGGATATTGTATACAAATCAAAGCTACGAATTTTATGCTATTTTGGAGCAAATTCACGTCCAGAAGCAATAAAAGAAGGCCAGGAAACCATGACAAAACGTTCACAAAAACCCTCGTAATAGAAAACATCTGATGCCGTAAAATATTAGTTTTTATGTTAGTAACCTCAAGTTTCTGTTTATTCTAAAAATAATCGTAGGAAAGCTTTCGATTCATTATAATTTTATTTAGTCGTTATATAAAGTATTATGTTTGTTATTTTTTATCAAATATGGCTAAACTTATTCTATGTAATCCATGCAATTTATTGATTAAATTGTTTCAATGCATTATAAGATAAATAAGGATTTTTATAAAGTATGTCATTTTTTTTATATCTAATTGTTGCAGCTTTTGAAGCAAAGAAAAACTTTTTATAGCTATATATTCTTAATGCACAGAGGAATTTGTGTTGTTCTTATGTATGCCACGAGAACCGCCAGTCAGAAGGTAGAGTTATACACTCAGGAAACATTTAAAAGCATTTAGTGGCAACGTGCACAGCTTGTGAACATTAGGGAGGAGATTCAATACGCTGGCGACATTGTTTCGAAAAACGAAGAGACTCTATGGCGTTAGTGAGGTTCAGTATGCTGCCTCTGTAGTCAGACACCCGGTGGAAGTTTTTCTGGCTTTCTCGCATACGATACACAAATGCGTGATAGTTCTAAAGTCCTCCATAACCACTAAAAGTCTTCCCGGAAGGCACTGCCCTCCTTCTTCAGCATCAGGATCCAAGTAAGACTTCTACCTACATGGCAGCCTGTTGGCCATACGTGTGTCTAGCGTCTAACGCTATAGCCTTTGGTATCACAGACTTCAGGATCGAATTTTGGCGGCGGCACAGATGTTTTTTAGTGGTTCGGAATCCACCTTATACTGTAGGCCCTCATATGCACAAGATGACCTTAGAGCGATAAATCAAACCAATTTACCATCACAACAGAAGCTGCCTCCCTTTTCTTCCATTCATGAGACCACACAGGCTCTTGGACTTGGTCTAGATGTTGCTGTCTACCAAGTGGGATAAGGGGGAAAAAAGATTTTTAAAGGTGGTGTTTGCGTTTCATATGGAAAAAATTCGCGGGTAAAATTGCAAAAAGATTGTTTTTTTGATGCGAAACGTTTATATAGGCTGCCACTATTGTCATCGAGTGTCCTCTTTTTGAAAAAGACAAAAAGATATGATCCTGAGCTTTTCTGCATGAGAAAGAAAAATATTAGCATTTATAAAAACATGTTTATCCAATACAAAAACTCATATATTTTTTATTTAAATTTCGATTTAAAAAAGCATTATTTAAAAATATATTTCATGTTTAATATTATTGATCCTCCATTGGAAACGGAAAAGGGGTTTCATATATTGATAGAAAAATGAAAGGGTTTTACAGTTTCCAGATGAAAAAGATAGATTCCTGTCGACAATGTTTTCAACATAGATGAAAATGAAATACGAGAATACGTTTATGATGGATAAAAAAAAAGCAGTTTTGTTTAAGAAAATATATTTGTATTCATATCTATTCTTTTTTTTAAAAGACAGAAAAAAAGAAATAAAAGAATACCCAATTGAAAAAATAAAGGTTATTTGATGTAAGAGATATTTTTCAGGAAGTACGATTGCAAACATAAAAAATTGGTTGAGATCATTCTAATAGGAAATAAGGAAAAGATTTCGAAAAACATATGCTTCGATGCTATTTGCTTTTTATTTTCATGAAACGCTTCTTTAAAAAGAAAAGTAAATATTGGCTTTAAATTCTCAATGAAAGTAAATATTTTAGATTTTATCTTAATTTAAAATTTAATTAGAAACTCTAAATGCTATGATGGAATAATTTTTACAACGAATATAAATTGGAATAGAAATATTGAGACTAAAACTATTCGTGAATATGTTTATTTATTAAGAAAATCCTATGTTTAACAAACTAAACATTGCTTTAGAATTGAAATATTTCGAAGTAAATGTTTTTTCTTGTAGTATTCTAGAATATTCAATTCTGGGAAATTATCAGCTGGATAGTGAGGTATGAAGAATAAAAATACTAAGCAGAATTTGCATATTTAATCCAATTTATTCATTAAGAAACCTTATTGAATCTTCTGAGAGTATTTTTTTAACTAAAATAGTTAACGCAAAATATTTTTTATCTATCTTTAGGATCATAAATTTAAGGAATAAGGAGCATTTGTGATATAGTAATGAATATTTATGATTTATATGGTAAATGAAAAGACTCTCAATTCTTTAATTTCTCGAAGGATATATAAGTGGTATATGAGACCCGATAATGTTAAAAACTTCTTTAATTTGTCCGACACGTTACCCAGTCGCAATGGCCTCAGTCAGCGTGTTTACGTTCGAATCCTCTGACGGTGTCCATTGCTTCCTGCAGGAAAGTGAAGATTTTCAATGACAATTTTGTAACATTTATAGACGTCTTCAATAGCCATGCTGCCTACTAGGAGTTTTCCAGATTTTCTTCCATAAAGCATTAAAATAGGGGGTAGTTTCCTTTGAAAGTCTTACGAATTCAATGTCCGTTGGTAGGATGTTCGTGGTATAGATAAGGAGATGAGGGTATATGCCCTATAGATAGGGACCCGAGCACCAGTAACGTTCAGCAAACAAAGCTTAGATTTTTTTATAGCGATGTAAAATATTACTTCATTTTTAAAATTATAAATCTAATACAGATCTTACTACTAAACACTCTAAGAAAATTGAACTCTATAAAGAGACAATTAATTCTTCCCAATTTCATTGAAACTCAAAATTTATAATAAGTAAGCTTTTCCCTAATATGCCTGGTTTAATTATTCCTCTACTAATTTTGTTCCTCTAACGATAAATAAAAATTGCATTTTTAGCAATAATAGGAATAATTTTTCTATACGATTTTCACTTTTAATGATATTGTCGAGCGTTTTAGCTGGAGATGCTATATAAATTATTATTCTATAATTATTCTGGAACTCATTTTGATATAAGTTTTCAAAGAAATTTCAAAGTATCCACTAATTTGTAGCAAAATTATTATTTGGAACCACTAAATATTTGAGCTTTTTAAATCAGATTCTAATTATATTGAGAATGTTGTTTAGCTCGTATAAAATGTTAAAAATTTAATAACAATAATGATTGTTACACTACACTATGATCAACCTCAAGAGTGTTCTAGTGTACATATATTAATTGTAACAAACTATTCATTGTAGCAAAATTATTACTTGGCGTCACTAAATAATGGATCACTTTCTTTTAAATCAGCTTCTAACAGCAATACGTAA
>BPLR01017103.1:0-35802 GCA_021605095.1 Caerostris extrusa | reverse complement strand
TAAATCTTTCCATCTTTAAAATATATAGTTTAGAATCATATTCAAGATTTTCGTCCACGTTCCCAGTCATGATCACGTCCATGAGTTACATTCACGTTCACGACGATTTTCCGCTTTCATGATTTTTTTTTAATTTCTGACGAACATGGTCTAAATATTTCTTTTTAAATAGTTTGGACATAAAAATGAAAATTTTAAACCGTTGTCTAAACATTAGTTTGGAAAAATAAATATTTTATTGTTAGTTATTTTAACCGGTAGTTTAAATTATTATTTTCAAAACTGTAAACAATTTTTGCATAATAATACCTTTTCATGAGCAGTTAAGAATTTTTTCGATGTCGTCTTCCTATTTTCTCATTATCATTGTTATGGTTTTTCAAATTTTTTTTTTTTGTTTCACTGCCTTTTCAAATTATACAATATTTATATAATAAATTTTCTTAAAAAAATTTAGTTCATTATCTTTTTCATCAAGTAGTAGCTTAAACATTGTCTTTTATTTATAATAGATACCAAGAAAAACTTTTAAAAGATCAAAAGCATGTTTGTTTTTGACTTTTGGTTTTTAAAGCATCACAAACTGTAAAAGTAAAAGTGTTTAATGTTTCATGAAATTTGTGCTACGGAGGTACTTGGATTAATTAGCTGAGGGTTTATCAGTAGTGAAAAGATAAAACACTTTCCTAGTGAATTTTCGTAATCTTTCTCTTGGTAAATTTAAGAAGACGTTGAAATATTCTGTACTGTAAAAAGAGGTTTTGAATGAATAACTGTAACTATAAAAGCTGAGGTTTAATCTTGTCTTAGAGCTTTTTTCAACTTTGGATCACGACTTAATGTTTACAGAGGACTTACTTTTTCAAATCAAGTCGCTTCGAGTCTTAATGTTTACATTGAGTGTTTTTCCTACAGAGTTTTTTTGCATGCTTGTTTATTCTTAAAAAGAAGAGTAAAAGTTTTTTTAGTGTTAACTTTTCTCTCTTTTTATGTAAATATAATGAACATATAACTTTTACTGCAAATTTTTTTTTTTAAAATATTTTAAACGAAATTTATTCTATGTATGAATGCAATAAAATTGTGTTTTCTCATTCGACGTAATGGTATTAAACTATTTTCTATTAATAATTATTATTTTGCCACTTTCTGAAATGAGAAAAACAAACATTTGATAACCAAACATATTTTAAATTTAATACTGTTATTATTATAAGCAGTAATTCATAATTCATGTCGTTTGTTTCCTCTTCAAATAATACAAAAAGTATTCATACCCGAAAATAAATATTTAAATTATCTAAATTCCTAAAAACTATTTAATACTGTTTAATAAGCTGTTAATACTGTTATTATTATTAATTTAATATTGCCATTTATTATTATTAAATTTAATATTGCCATTTATTATTATTAAATTTAATATTGTCATTTATTTGTATAAGCTGTTAAAATTGTTATTACTGTTAATACTGTTATTATTATTAAATTTATTACACTTATTATTATAAGCAGTACTTCATAATTCATGTCATTCGTTTCCTTCGTCAAAAAAATACCAAAAAAAAAATTATTCATAAATGAAAATAAACATGTAACACATAAATAAAACGGAAAATAGTTTTTTAAAATCCTTATAAAATATAAAATACATAAAAAACAACGAATTTTATTCTTCATTTTCTCGCCTAACTTATATTTCACATAATCGGGGGATTTTTTGAATATCTGACGATGTTCTAGACATTTTTTAAGTATAGGTTTTCAAACGTTAAATATTGTATTGTTATTTATTTTAATCAGACGCATTTAAATTATTAGATACAAAAAACGGCAAGCAATTTTTTGCATAATAATGCTTTTTTGATTAGTAGTTACGAATTTTTTTTTATCGATGTCTTTTAATATTTTCTTGTTATCTTTATGGTTTTCAATTTCTTTTTTTGTTACGCTCTTTGTTGTCTTTTTTTTCAGATTATATAATATTTATATAATAAATTTTCTTAAAAAAAAGGCAGTTCATTATTAATTTTTTTTTTTTTTTTTTGTCAATTAGTAGCTTACAACAATGTCTTTCATTTATAATAGATTCCAGAAAACTTTTAAAGGATCAAAGCATGTTTGTTTTTGACTTTGTTTGGTTTTAAACATCACAAACTGAACTCTCCTTTGCAAAAAGTAAAAATGTTTAATGTTTCACAAATTTGTGCTAGAGAGTTGCTACTCGGATTGATTAACTGAGTGTTTATTCAGTAGCTAAAAGAGAAACACTGTAGTGAATTTTCGTAATCTTCTCTCGGTAAATTTAAGAAGCTCGCTGAAATATTCAGTACTGTAAAAGAGATTTTGTATAAATAACTGTAACTATAAAACTGAGGTTTAATCTTGTCTCAGAGCTTTCAACTTTGGATCGACTTAATGTTTACAGAGGACTTACTTTTTCAAATCAACTCCTTTGAGGTCTTAATGTTTATAGTGAGTGTGCTTCCTTCAGAGATTTTTGCATGCTTGTTTACTCTTAAGAAGAATAGCAAAGTTTTTTTTTTTGTAAACTTTTCTCTCATTTTTTTTATGTAGAAGATAATAAACATGTAACTTTTACTGTAAATGTTTTAAAAAGTTAATTTATTTTATGTAAAATTTATTTAACCAATTTTACTTCTATTGCATGAATATGATAAAATTGTATTTTCTTATTCGACGTAATTGCATTAAAATAATTTTCTATTAATAATTCTTGTATTACCACTTTAAAGTTGAGAAAATAAATATTTTTGATAACCAAACATATCCTAAAATTTAATATTGATTATTATTAAAACCAGTATTTCGTAATTCATGTCATTAGCTTTCTTTTTTTCAAATAATAACAATAAATTATTCATACCTGAAAATAAACATGTAATATATTTCACAGAAAAATATTTATATAATATACAGAAATCAATATGTTTTATGTTTTTATTATAAGATATCATCTAGTAGGTTCCAATACTTTAGCTTGTTTAAAAAAAGATTAATATTAATTAGTTAAAGATTTATTGTATATAGTTATTTTAATTCTTTCATTAATATTAAAGCATTAAGCATAATAATATTAAAATTATGTTACAAATTTTAATAACTTAAAAATCAAACCGAAAAAAAACATTAATTGATTTTCCATTTAACTGTTTTTTGTATTTTCATTTAGCATTTTTTTGTAATTTTATTATACTGTTTACTGCACTGTCATTAAAATAAGTTTAAGGATAATTTGCAAATCTAATTCATCCTAATTTGTTCCATTTAAATAATTGTTCTTATTTTAGCCATGACTCGTTTAAGAAAAAAAGATTTCTAATTCTAAAGATTTCTTAGAAATCTAATCCTATTAAAGATACTTATGTCTTTATTTTTAGGATATTATCTAGTAGATTTGAATAACTTTAGCTTATTTAAAAATTATTATTATTAACTAGTTGAAAATGTATTTTGAATATAGTTACTTTTCTACTTTCATTTTATATTAAAACATTAAGCATAAGATTATTGAAATTATGTTACAAATTTTAATCACTTAGAAATCCTACAGAAAAATCAATCAAATAGAAAAAAAAAAATTAATTTGATTTTCTATTTAACTGTTTTTATATTTTCCTTCATTTTCATTTAACATTTTTTTGTAATTTTATTATACTGTTTATTGCTGCGTCATTAAAATGAGGTTCAAGAGGACTTGGGTTAATTTGCAAAGCTAATTCGTCTAATTTAAATAATTGTTCTTATTTTAGCTCATGTTTAAGAAAAAGATTTCTAATTCTTATGGTTTTCTGAGTTTTTTTATTCTTCAAACAGTATCAATAACTAAAAGTCATTCCACAGAACATAAGTAAAAATTCAATAAAAAATATTTTGATTCTATGTTTGAAATGAAAATGATAAATGAAGCAAAACTTTAAAAAAAAATTATTAATAAACAAAGAAAATTTAACCTTGAGATACGATACGTGTACATAAAAATAAAGAAAAGAAAATTCCAAATGATTCTCATAAGATTTGTTTTAAAAATTTTAATTATCAAAAAAAAGTAATGCATTCTGCAACGAGCAATTTAGCAAATTGCATTTCTGAATTGGGGAATTCTGTTTTTATCTGTTTTTCTCTGGTAACAGAAATATTCCGGCAAATAATCCCATAATTGTAAAATTAATTAGATACATAAATTTATTCAAAAACATTACTTTAATTGTAATTAATTTACTAATATATTTTTTTTTTTATTTATAATGCATTTTTATGTTAATTGAAATAAATTTTGAATATCAGTTAAAACATGGATGGTTATTGCAAATACTTTATGGAAAATAAATCAAATTTTACACAAAAAATTCTAAAATTCATTCTTTTAATGAAAATATTTTCCTTTTTTTTTAATGATAACAGATATACGACATTTTTAATACATTGTCTTTTCTTACTACAAACGATAATTTTCCATTTTTAATTAATGGTTAATATCGCAATAGTAATTTTATTTTGCTTTAAAATTAAAAATATTTTTGGTAAAAAAATGAATTAAGAAGGATTTTTGTGTGATTAATTTAAAACAGATTCAGATGCAAAAGATTTAATTTCTCAGCATTTTAATTTGTATACTCATGTTTCACTATGAAATACGTTATGCTGCTTCTAATTCCAGTACTAGAATACTACTGTTTTTAATTAATTGGATATAGATTTGGATAAAGGTTTTAAAATTATGAGGTATATTATTTCAATGATGTTGGGAAGTGATTCCATGAAGAAACAGGAGGTGAATTCATGATCCAGTATATGAAGTAATGCATAGGATCCTTATTTTTGAAGTAAAAACAAATATTCATTTCATTTGCATTTTGAACATTTGCTATTCAAGATCATCAAGAGCAGATAGTTTTTTATTTTGTTAGTTGATTAATTTTTGTTCATTTACACGTTCATAACGAACTAAAAATTAATGTTGATAAAATTGTGTTAATTTTAATATGTTGTTTATTAATTATGGAAAAACTTGTTAGCGATTCTATATATACCTCTAAATTGATGTCAAATTATTTCATACTAATTTATTTCCAATTAAAAATATCCATTATTTACTAATAAAAATACTATATTCTTTATTACAGTATTCCTTATTCCTCATCAAATAATTTAGTTTACTACTTAAATTCATGAATGAAATATTTCAGAAAATTCAAATATGTCTGAAACAAGTCTAATTTAAATATTATCTTATCTCTAGAGAAATTAGAGTTATTATTTAAAAATTTCCATAATGAACATATTCACTAAAGACCTAATTAGACATTAAAGATTTTCTGTTTTAATTCCCCTGAGTTAATCTCATTGAATATCTAATTCTACCATTAAAATAAAGTGAAATTTCATGCGGAAATAAAGTAAAAGGAGTATTTCCCTTTAAGCTGTAAACACATCACACAATGCCTTTTAGTTTTGAATTTCAGCCAAATAAGTAGTTAATAAAAAAAGTGGGTGATGATTTATCGCCAAGTTGCACGCCATCTTTAAAACAACTGAAGCAGTGACTGTCAATAACTTTTTTGTCAAAGGATGTCAGTTACTCTTTGAAGTTCGTTATAGAGGAAGAAAAAAAATCAATAGTAATTGAACCTGCATGTTTAGTTTTCTAAGAAAATTTATTTACTATAAAGTAAATAAATTTTAAGTAAATAATAATAAGTAATAAAAGTAAATAATTAAAGTAATAAATTTATTTACTATAAAGTAAAAAACAAAATTTCTATGATGTAAGCGAAATAAATAATAGACACATTAAAATTAATAAGCTATTTTTTTTAAATGAATACATTTCTGAATGAAAGTGACTGTTTTTCCTTAAACCAGTCTGGAATAAGTTATATAATTCCTTTCACATAAAACTGATTGATACATACCAGCGAAAATGGTGTAGATTTTAAATAAATACCTTTTTTTCCAAAATGTAAAACGGTTTATTAAATTAATACTTTGTTAGTTTAAAATAAAAATATTAACTGCATTTTCCTAAAAGAGCTACAATTAAGCAATTTTTATTTTACATATAATGACGTGATGAATAATTTTTTAGAAAATTAAATATAGGAGTGATTGTTTTAAAATATAAACACATCACACAGCGAGCCCAGGTTTGAATTTCAGCCAAATATTTCGCCAATGAAAAAAAATGTGTCATGATTTATCGCCAAGTTGCACGCCATCTTATTACTTTTTTTTTTTGGAATTGTATACAATATCCATCAAAAGAAAAATCTATATTAACTTTACCATCCTTACATGCTCAGCTTTTAAGTAAATATAATTTCTCTAAGGAATATTGTTACTTTGTAGCTTTTCTGAAACAGATTGCAGTTCTTTCCTCCTTGACTAAAAGAAATAGATTTATGCTCGTAGCACATTATTTTATTTTAAAAATATATATACTCGTTGAAAATAATAAGCTGAATTGTTCTCTAAGAAAAATAAATTTGCATATTGTCAGTAAAATTTGTTTACACCTGGCAAGAATGAAGTACAAACTAACTTTCACAAAGTAACAATGATTAATACGTGTTAAAGAAAAATGATTCAAAAAAAATATTACATTCATATAGAGTAGGTAACAATCTTTAAATTTATTGTTAATAAATGAAAAAAGATTACATTCATATAGAGTAGGTAACAATCTATAAATTTATTTTTTAATAAATGAAATTGTCTAATAGATTCTGGGCTACAAAAATGTATTGATGGTTAATCATAATTATTCGAGATTGATCGATTCCAAGATTTTTATGTACAAACTAACTTTCACAAAGTAACAATGCTTAATACACGTTGAAAAAATAATTGTTTTTATTTTTTATTTATTTATCTTATTATATATTGTTAGCTTTATTTTTTATTTAACTAAATTCACAGTTCATAGCTAAAATAAAAATCTAATACAGATAAAATAAACAGAAAATGATTATTTTAAATACTTATAAAATGTAAAATATAAAAAACAATGAACTTTCACTCTCATTTTCTCACCTAAATAACAGTTCACATAATCAAGATTTTTGAATTTCTGACGAAGAAGGGGTTAGACGTTTTTTTAAAAATAAGTTTTGGAAAATAAATATTTTATTTTTACTTATTTTAACCAGACGCATTTAAATTTTTATTTTTAAAGCTTAAAACAGTTTTTACATAATAATACTTTTTTTCATTAGTTAAGAATTTTTTTCGATGTCTTCTTCAGATTTTCTTATTATCCTTATGGCTTTCAATTTTTTTTTGCGTTACTCTATCATTTTCAGATTATACAATATTTATATAATAAATTTTTCTTAAAAAAAAAGCAATTCATTATTTTTTAATGTTTTTATCAATTAGTAGCTTAAAAAACATTGCATTTTATTTATAAGAGATTCCAGAAAAACATTTAGAGGATCAAAGAGTGTTTGTTTTTGACTTTTGGTTTTAAAACATCACAAACTGAACTCTTGTTTACAAAAGTAAAAAGTGTTTAACTAGGTGTTTATTCAGTAGCGAAAAGAGAAACACTCTAGTGAATTTTCGTAATATTTTCTCTGTAATTTTTTCTTTCAGAGATTTTTTTCATGCTTGTTTATTCTTCAGAAGAAAAGTAAAAGTTTTTCAATTTTAACATTTCCCTTTTTTATGTAAAAAATAATAAACATGTAACTATTTACTACAATTTTTTAAAAAATTAGTTTGTTTTATGTGTAAAATTTATTTTAAACAATTTTGTTTCTATTACATAAATTTGATAGAACTGTGTTTTTTCGTATCCGACGTAATTGCATTAAATAATTATCTATTAATAATTATTATGTTATCACTTTCAAAGTTGAGAAAACAAATATTTGATGACCAAACTCATCCTAAAATTTAATGCTGTTATTATTATGTCAGTATTTCGTAATTCATGTCATTTTCTTTCTTCTTCAAATAATACCAAAAAAAAGGATTCATACCAGAAAATAAACATGTAAATTATCTAATTTCAAAAATATTTAATATTGTTATTATTATCATAAGCAGTAATTCTTAATTTATGCCATTAGATTTCTTTTCAAATAATACCAAAAAATAATTCATATCTGTAAATAAACATTTAAATTATATAATTTCTTCTAAATTTAATGCTGTTAATATTAAGCTATTTATAACTTTTATTATTATAGGCTGTTTTTGATAAAAGTAAAAAAAATATATTAGCTGTAAGTAAAGGGCAATTATTTTAACTCTTTGTATATCATTCTGTGTATAAAATTCTTGGTTTCAGTAACTTGCTTAAAACTTTTGTCAAAAAAAAAATTCAAACTTTTAAAGCACAAATAAAAGGAAATGTAATAATGTATCTAAATAAAATTCTTAATTCAAATATAATGAATTAAATTTTCTTTACGTAAGTTCTTTATAAATGACCTAATATGTTCATGAAATTGTTTTTCTATTCCACAAAGAAATGGATTTTTAAAATCGTCATAATTATTCAATCATCATAATAATTCATTGTCATAATCATTCATAACGCTTATATAAAATTTATACAATATATTTTTGAGCGTTTATAATATCTATATGAAAGAATTTCTGTTTTATTTTATTAGGTTAGACATTTACAAGAAACTGTTGCTAGTTTGTGCTATAATTCTTTCTCTTCGAATTCAACTTTATTATCTTCAAAGTTTCAAGGCAATAATTTCTTATTAGCTTAATTCGTATTCTTTAAATGCTTATAATTCTTTTTATTTGCGAAAATTTATATACTTAAGAAAACGACATAGTTTCCAATGTGATCATTTGAAAAGATATATTTATATATTTTGCAGAAATCAAGACTTTTATATCTTTATTATTGGATATCACCTACTAGGTTTGAATAACATTAACTTGTTTAAAAATGATTAATATTAATTAGTGGAAAATTTATTGAATATAGTTACTTTTCTTCTTTCATTATTATTATAATATTAAGCATAAGAATATTAAAATTACGTTCCAAATTTTAATTACTTAAAAATCAAACAGAAAAAAAACCCCAATCAAATGGAAAAAAAAAAATGCATTAATTTGATTTTCTAATTAACTGTTTTTGTATTTTCATTTAACGTTTTTTGTATTTTCATTTAACATTTTTGTAATCTTATTATATTGTTTATTGCTGTGTTATTTAAATAAGGTTTCATGATGATTTGGAATAATAGGCAACTCTAATTCGTCCTAATTTGTTCTATTTAAATAATTGTTTTTTTATTTTAGCCCATAACTGGTTTTGAGAAAAAAGATTTTTAATTCAGGTTTTTTTCTTTTAATTCAGTATCAATAACTAAAAGTCATTCCACAGAACATAAGTAAAAATTCAATAAAAAATATTTTCATTCTATGTTTGAAATAAAAAAAAGAGAAGATAAATGAAACAAAACTTTAAAAAAAAAAAATCGTTATTAAACAAAGAAAATATAACCTTGAGATACGATATGTGTACATAAAAATAAAGAAAAGAAAATTCAAACGATTCTCAGAAGACTTGTTTTAAAAATTCTAATTATCCCAAAAGTAATGCAATCTGGCAACGAGCAATTTAGCAAATTGCATTTCTGAATTAGAATTCCGTTTTTATCTGCTTTTGTCTCGTAATAGAAATATTCCGACAAATAATCCTATAATTGTAAAATTAATTAGATACATAAATTTATTCAAAAAACATTACTTTAATTGTAATTAATTTATTACTTTTATTTATTTTTTTTTGTTTATATTGCTTTTTTATATATGAATTGAAATAAACTTTAAATATCTCTTAAAACGTGAATGATTATTGCAAATTATTTATAGAAAATGAATCCAATTTAATGCAAAAATAAATTCTAAAATTCATTCTTTTATTAAAAATAATATTTGTTTTTCAACGACAGCAGGTGTATGACATTTTGATTAATATTTTATCATATCTTACTACAATCGATCATTTTCAATTTTTAGTTAACAGTTAATATTGCTACAATACTCTTATTTTGTCTTAAAACTTTTTTTAAAAAAATCTGATTAAAATGAACAATATAGGATTTTTTTATGATTAACTAGTACAGATTACTGGAACAGAACAGATTCAGGGGCCAAATTTTTTGAATTGTCAGTATTTTAATTTGAATACTAATGTTTCACTACGAAATACGTTACTCTATTTTTAACTCCTATCAAGAATATTATTATTTTTAATTAATAAGGTGGGAATTTGATATACTGAAATTATGAGGTATATTATTTCAATGATTGTGTGAAGTGATTCCATGAACAAACATGAAGTATTTCCACGAAGAAACTGTTGATTCTATAACCCAGTCATTCCATGAAGTGAATTCATGATCCAGTTCTAGAAGTAATGCAAATGATGCGGATTTTGAAGTAATAGCAAAAGTACACACTCTTCAACGGTTATTTAATGTAAAAATCATAAACCGAAACTTGTTTAAAATATTTTTATAGGAACGATGAAACAAAAACCGCAAATTTAGTATAAGAGAACTTGCAGTAAATCATAGTAACGTTGAATTTACTACACATCTGCCAATCCAGGTTCAAAAAGCATGGTATCTGAAAATAATTATACATTCAATCATTAAAAACTTTATCTGTAATTGCTCTCTTTCATATCAAAATTTTCTTGTAAAAATACATATCAGCAATTTTAATGAAATTTGAGGAAGGGAAAGAAATAATAATAATGATAATAATATTCACCTAAATTTAACTATTATCAAATTAATTAACGTTTTGCGATATCTATTTTTGATTAAAATTTCGCTACTTTCAATTTAATTTAAAACAAACAAATGTAAAATACTGATTTCTATAAATTAAGTTTTTATTTAAATAAATTCCTTTAAATGCTATTTATAATTTAATTACCTGAATAAAAATTTTAATAAATAGAAATAAGTTTAAACCTACAGATCTAGAATCTTATGCAAATGAAGAAAGGCTTATTGTGACACATTTTATTTTCTTCCAAAATAAATCCGCCACAATTAATCCAAATAAATAAACAACTTATTTTTCTTGAATAAATGCTATTTATCATTAATTTAGTACCATTTATTAAAAAATATATTTTATTTTAATTTATAAGAATAAGGATAAAATTTAATGTAAATTGCTAACTTTCGATTTTCATTATGCATAAATATGCTTAAAGAATAATATGAGATTAATGGATAACTCAAAAATTGTCTATAGGTACAATTTCAATTCAATTAATCAGAAATATACTGATGTGGGGTTTTTTCTAATCTAGAATCATTTAAATAACTTGTGATTTTAAAATATTATTAATTCCATTAATATCTTTTATTTATTAATTTTAAATATCTTTTATTTTTTATATTTTTATTTATTCTAACATTTTCTATTCTAAATCAGGTAGGTTATTTTGTTTATTATTTTTTTTTTGTTGATTTACATTCATCAAAACTAAATATTGAATTTTGAGTTATTGTGTTACTTTTAAAACGTTGTTTATTCACTACGAAAAATGATTAAATATTAAATATTTATTTATCCAAATCAATATTACATTTTTTCCATATTAATTTATTTCAATTAAAAATATCCATTATTTACATTGATATTTCTAAAAAAATTGATTCCTAGTAACAGGATTCCTTTTTTCCTCATTAAATAATTGCATTTACTTCATAAACGAATGCATGAAATATTTAGGAAATTTAAATATGTCTTAGACAAGTCTGATTTAAATATTATCTTATCTCCAGAGTAATTAGAGTTATTACTTCCAAATTTCCATAATGAACATATTCACTAAAGGCCTAATTAGACATTAAAGATTTTCTGTTTTAATTCCCCTGAGTTAATCTCATTGAATATCTAATTCAACCATTAAAATGAAGTGAAATTTCATGCGGAAATAAAAGGAAGGAGTGTTTCCCTTTAAGCTGTAAACACATCATACAATGCCTCTTAGTTTTGAATCTCGGCCAAATAAGTAGCCAATGAAAAAAAGGTTGTGATGATTTATCGCCAAGTTGCACGCCATCTTTAAAACAATTCAAGCAGTGATTGTCAGTAAAGTTTTGTCAAGGGTGTCAGTTACTCTTTGAATTTCGTTATCGAGGAAGAAAAATTAATAGTAACTGGACCTACATGGTTAGTTTTCCAAGAAAATTTTTTTACTATAAAATACAACAGCTTTTCTATAATATATGTGAAATAAATAATAGACACATTAAAATTAATAAGCTATTTTTACTGAAACGAATAAATTTGTTAATGAAAGTGACTTTTTTTCTTTTAAACTAGTCTGGAATATATTACGAAATACCTTTTACATAAAACTGAAGGATACATACCGTCGAAGATGATATAGCTCGTTTATAAAAGACTTTTTCGAAATGTGAAAGGATTTATAAAATTTATACTTTGTGAGTTCAAAATAAAAATATTAAATATATTTTCTTAAAAGAGCTTTCATTAAAATTTTTTTTTTTTACAAATAAGGATGTAATGAATATCTTAGATGAATAATTTTTAAGAAAGTTAAATATAAGAGTGACTGTCTTAAAATATGAATACATCACGACCAGGTTTCAATCTCAGCCAAATATTTCGCCAATGAAAAGAAGGCTGTCATGATTTATCGCCAAGTTGCACGCCATTTTATTACTTTTTTTCGAAGAGTATACAATACCCATCCAAGTTCATCATCGAGAAAGAGAAATCGTTATTTACTTAGCCATCCTTACATGCTCAGCTTTCACGTAAATATATTTTCTCTAAGGAATATTGAAATAAATTGAAGTTCTTTCCTCGTTGACTAAGAAAATAGATTTATGATCATAGCATGTTATTTTATTGTAAAAACTTTATACTCGATCGAAATAATAAGCTGAATTGTTTTCTAAGAAAAATAAATTTGCATATGTCAGTAAAATTTTTCACATCTTACAAGAACAAAGTTCTAACTAACTTTCAAAAAGTAATTGCTTAATACATGTTAAAGAAAAAGTATTTAAAAAAAAATATTACGTTCATATAATCTTTATAAATGAAAATAACCAATAGATACCTGGGCTACAAAAATTGGTTGGTGGTCAATCACAATTATTCAAGACTGATAGTTGCCAAGACTCATTAAATTTTTTTTTCTTATTTTTGTTTCTTTCTCTCTTTTTAAATTTTGTTGTACTTTTATTTGGTAAATGATATTCGTTTAATTTTCTGAAATTTAACACAATTTTCTCATTGATTCTTCATATTATTCTGGTTTTTACTGATTCTTCATATTATTCTGGTTTTTACTGATCCTTCATGATATTCTGATTTTTATGCAGATTCTTCATATTCTAATTTTTATACTTCATATTATTCTGATTTTTTATACTGATCCTGATTATTATTCTAACTTTAATACTATATAATAAATTGATGATAATTAATAATTAATTGAATAATTATATGTATTTGATAATAAATCGAATAATTAATTGAATTTTCGTAATCTTCTCTTGGTAAATTTAAGAAGCTCGCAGAAATATTCTGTACTGTAAAAGAGGTTGTGAATAAATAACTATAACTATAAAAGCTGAGGTTTA
This sequence comes from Caerostris extrusa, assembly GCA_021605095.1. Lineage (NCBI taxonomy): Eukaryota > Metazoa > Arthropoda > Arachnida > Araneae > Araneidae > Caerostris > Caerostris extrusa. The sequence continues at coordinate 22,159 of BPLR01017103.1, read as the reverse complement.
ATCTTGTCTTAGAACTTTCAACTTTGGATGGACTTAACGTTTGCAGAGGACTTACTTTTTCAAATCAAGTCCTTTGAGTCTTAATGTTTACATTGAGTGTTTTTTCCTTCAGAAAAAACGAAAAAAAGTAAACGTTTTTTTTTTTAGTTTTAAATTTTCTCTTTTTTTTTTTATGTAAAAGATAATAAACATATAACTTTTTACTGCAAATTTTTTTTTTTTTAAAGTTAATTTATTTTATGTAAAATTTATTTTAAACAATTTTACTTATATTGCATGAATGTGATAGAGTTGTGCTTTCTTATTCGACGTAATTGCGTTAAATAATTAAATATTAATAATTATTATGTTACCATTTTCAAAGTTGAGAAAATAAATATTTGATTACCAAACGCATCCTAAAATTTAATACATTTATTATTAAAACCAGTATTTCATAATTCATGTCATTAGCTTGCTTTTTCAAATAATAACAAAAAATGATTCATACCTGAAAATAAACATTTAAATTATCTAATTTCCTAACATTATTTAAGACTGTTATTATTATAAACAGTTAATACTGTTATTATTATTAAATTTATTATTATAAGCAGTATTTTGTAATTCATGTCATTAATTTACTTCTTCAAATAATAGCCAAAATTATCCATAAAAGAAAATAAACATTTAAATTATCTAATTGCTTTTAAAATATTTAATACTGTTATTATTATAAGTTATTAATACTGCTATTACTGTTAATATTGTTATTATTATTAAATTTAATACTGTTATTATTATGAGCAGTACTTCATTATTCATGCCATTAGTTTTTATCTTGAAATAATAGCAAAAAATAATTCAAAAAGGAAAATAAACATTTTAATTATCTAATTGTTTTTAAAATATTTAATATTGTTATTATTATAAGCAATGCTTCGCAATTCAAAACGTTTTTTTCCTTCAAATAATAGCAAAAAATGATTCATACTTGAAAATAAACATGCAAATTATCTAATTTCTTAAAAAATATTTAATGCTGTTATTATTATAATTTGTTAATACTGTTATTATTTTTTTTTATTTAATATTGTTATTATTATAAACAGTACTTCGTAATTCATATTAATAGTTTTCGACTTCAAATAATAGTGCAAAATCATTCATACCTAAATATAAACATTTAAATTATCTAATTTTTAAAAAAATTTAATACTGTTATTGTTATAAGCTGTTAATTCGTTGTTACTATTAAATTTAGTACTACTATTATTATATGTAGTACTTCGTAATCGTAATGAAAGTCATTAGTTTTCTACTTTAAATAATGCCAAAAAATGATTCATACCTGAAAATAAACGCTTAAATTATCTAATTCCTTAAAAAAGGTTTGTAACATAGATTATGTTTTTCATAACGGTAAAAAAAAAATATTGTCCATAGGCAAAGTGCAATTATTGTTATTGTAACTCTTTCGTTATCATTTACTATAGTATTATTTTTTATTTATTATTTTTATTTAAAAATTCTTGGTTTCAGTAACTTCTTGCTTAAAACTTTGATTAAAAAATTATTTCAAACTTTTAAACCACAAATAAAATGAAATAAAGTAAGTTATCTAAATAATAGACTTTGTTGGAAAAAAAATAAAAAATAAAATTGCGTTTACGTAAGTTCTTTATAAATGACTTAAAAGTTCAGGGGATATTTTTATTTAATGCTATAAATTAAGAAAATGTTAAAATTAAATTAATGATGATTATATAGATTTTATATATATATTTTTGACGTATAATACTTAGATGAACCAATTTCTGCTTTATTTTATTAGATTTGACGTTTACAAGAAACTATTGCTTGTCTGTGCTATAATTGTTCCTTTTTGACCTCAACTTTATTATCTTCAAAGTTTCAAGGTAATAATTTCCTATTAGATTAATTCATAATCTTTAAATAATTATTATTCTATTTATCTTAAAAAATTGATACATTAATAAAAATTATATAGCTTTAAATGTGATCATTTGTAAAGTCATATTCGACAGAAATCAAACTGCCTACGTCTTTATTATGATATAATCAGTAGGTTTGAATAACTTTAGATTGAAGATTTATTGGTTATAGTTACTTTTATTTTTTATTAATATTAAAACATTAATCATAAGAATATTAAAATAATTTTCCAAAATTTAATTACTTAACAATCAAAGAGAAAAAAAAAACCGGCCAAATGGGAAAAAAAATTAATTTGATTTTCCATTTAACAGTTTTTTGTAATTTCATTTAACATTTTTTGTAATTTTATTATACTGTTTATTGCTCTGTCATTAAAATAAGGTTCATGATGATTTGGGATAATTTGCAAATCTAATTCGTCGTAATTTGTTCCATTTAAATAATTGTTCTTCTTTTTAGCCCATGACTGGTTTAAGAAAAAATTTCTAATTCTTACGATTTTTTCTGTTTTTTTATTCTGCAAACAGTAACAATAACTAAAAGTCATTCCACAGAAAAGTAAAAATTCAATAAAAAATACAATTATTCTATATTTGAAATGAAAATGAGAGGATAAATGAAACAAAACTTAAAAAAAAATAACATTAATAAACAAAGAAAACTTAACCTTGAGATACGATACGTGTACATAAAAAATAAAGAAAAGAAAATTCCAAATGATTCTCAGAAGATTTGTTTTTAAAAATTCTAATTTTCACAAAAGTAATGCAATCTGGCAATGAGCAATTTAGCAAATTGCATTTCTGAATTGGGAATTCTGTTTTTATCTGGTTTTTTTCTGGTAGCAGAAATATTCCGGCATCCCATAATTGTAAAATTAATTAGATATATAAATTTATTCAAAAACATTACTTTAATTGTAATTAATTTACTAATATTATTTTTTTATTTATATTGCCTTTTTATGTTAATTGAAATAAATTTTGAATATCAGTTAAAACATAGATGATTATTGCAAATTCTTCATGAAAAATAAATCAAATTTTACACAAAGAAATTCTAAAATTCATTCTTTTAATGAAAATATTTTTTTTTTTTTTAATGATAACAGGTATACGACATTTTATTTAATACATTGCCTTTTCTTACTACAAACGATAATTTTCCATTTTTAATTAATGGTTAATATTGCAATAGTAATTTTATTTTGCCTTAAAATTAAAAATATTTTCGGTATGAAATGAATTAAGAATGATTTTTGTGTGATTAATTTAAAACAGATTCAGATGCAAAAGATTTGATTTCTCTGTATTTTTAATTTGTATACTCATGTTTCACTATGAAATACGTTATGCTGCTTCTAATTCAGTACTAGAATACTACTATTTTTAATTAATAGGATATAGATTTGGATAAAGGTTTTAAAATTATGAGGTATATTATTTCAATGATGTTGTGAAGTGATTCCATGAAGAAACAGGAGGTGAATTCATGATCCAGTATATGAAGTAATGCATAGGATCTGATTTTGAAGTAAAAACAAATATTCATTTCATTTGCATTTTGAACATTTGCTATTCAAGATCATCAAGAGCAGATAGTTTTTATTTTGTTAGTTGATTAATTTTTGTTCATTTACACGTTCATAACGAACTAAATATTAATGTTGATAAATTGTGTTCATTTTAATACGTTGTTTATTAATTACGGAAAAACTTGTTAGCTATTCAATATATATATACCTCTAAATTGATGTCAAATTATTTCATACTAATTTATTTCCAATTAAAAATATCCATTATTTACTAATAAAAAATACTGGATTCTTTATTACAGTATTCCTTATTCCTCATCAAATAATTTAGTTTACTACTTAAATTCATGAATGAAATATTTCAGAAAATTCAAATATGTCTGAAACAAGTCTAATTTAAATATTATCTTATCTCTAGAGAAATTAGAGTTATTATTTCCAAATTTCCATAATGAACATATTCACTAAAGGCCTAATTAGACATTAAAGATTTTCTGTTTTAATTCCCCTGAGTTAATCTCATTGAATATCTAATTCTACCATTAAAATAAAGTGAAATTTCATGTGGAAATAAAGTAAAGGAGTATTTCCTTTAAGCTGTAAACGCATCACACAATGCCTTTTAGTTTTGAATCTCAGCAAAATAAGCAGCCAATGAAGTGGGTGATGATTTATCGCCAAGTTGCACGCCATCTTTAAAACAGAAGAAACAGTGACTGTCAATATGTTTTTCGTCAAAAGGTGTCAGTTACCCTTTGAAGTTCGTTATCGAGAAAGAAAAATCCATAGTAACAAATCCTTCATGTTTAAATTTCCGAGAAAATTTATCTATACCTTTTCTACAACATAAGTGAAGTAAATAATAGACACATTAAAATTACTAAGCTATTTTCCTAAAACGAATAAATTTGTGATGAAAGTGACTTTTTTTCATTAAATCAGTCTGGAATATGTTATGAAATACCTTTTACATAAAAGTGATTGATACATACCGGCGAAGACGATGTAAATCTTATAAATACCTTATTCCAAATTGTGAAAGGATTTATTAAATTAATACTATGTTAGTTTAAAATAAAAAAATATTAACTACATTCTATTAAAGTGATTGTCTTAAAATATAAGCGCATCACACAGTTAGCAGAGGTTTGAATCTCAGCCAAATATTTCGCCAATGAAAAAATGGTGTGACGATTTATCGCCAAGTTGCCAAATCTTTAAAACAACTGAAGCAGTGATTCTCATTATATTTTTTGTCAAAGGGTGTCAATTACTCTTTGAAGTTCGTTATCGAGGAATAAAAATCAATAGTAACAGAGCCTACATGTTTAGTTTTCCAAGAAAGTTTATTTATAGCAAATAAACTATACGTTGTTGTTGTTCCTTAACAACAACTTTTCTATAATATAAGCGAAATAAATAATAGACACATTAAAATTAATAAGCTATTTTTCCTGGAAACGAATAAATTTGTGAATGAAAGCGACTTTTTTTTTCTTTAAACCAGTCTGGAATATATTATAAAATACCTTTTACATAAAACTGATTGATACATACCGGCGAAAATGATATAGCTTGTTTATAAAAGCCTTTTTTCAAAATGTGAAAGGATTTAATAAATTAATACTTTGTTAGGTTAAAATAAAAATATTAAATATATTTTCTTAAAAGAGCTTTCATTAAGCGATTTTTATTTTACTAATAAGGATGTAATGAATATCGTAGATGAATAATTTTAAGAAAGTTAAATATAAGAGTGACTGTCTTAAAATATGAACAAATCACACAGTGCGCCCAGGTTTGAATCTCAGCCAAATATTTCGCCAATGAAAAAGGGTGCGATAATGTATAACCAAATTGCACGCCATCTTCTTATTATATTTTTTTTTTTTCGAGAGTATACAATACCCATCAAAGTTCATCATCGAAAAGAGAAATCAATATTAACTTACGCCTTCCTTACATGCTCAGCTTTCAAATAAATATATTTTCTCTAAGTAATATTGTTACTTTGTAACTTTTCTGAAATAAATTGAAGTTCTTTCATCGTTGACTAAGAAAATAAATTGATGCTCATAGCATGTTATTTTATTTTAAAAATATATATTCGTTAAAAATAATAAGCTGGATTGTTTTCGAAGAAAAATAAATTTGCACGTTGTCTGTAAATTTTTTTACACCTGACATGAATAAACTAACTTTCACAAAACAACAATGCTTACATCATGTTAAAAGAAAAATTATTTTTTTTAAAAATCTGTTCATATAGAATATATAACAATCCTAAAATTTATTTTTAATAACTGAAATTGACTAACAGATACCTGGGCTACAAAAATTGGTTGGTGGTCAATCATAATTATTCAAGATTGATCATTGCCAAGATTCTTTAAATTCTTTTTCTTCTGTTTTTAAATTTTGTTGTTTAAAAATTTTTTTTAAAAGATAGACTTTTAACTTTTTTGGAAAAATAGCAAAATTTTCTTTAATGTTTCTGCATATTATTCTGATTTTTATACTTATTCTGATTATTATGTTTATTTTTATATTTATTCTGATTATTATTCTAATTTTTACACTTATTCTGATTATTGTTCTGATTTATATACTGATTTTGATTCTTATTCTTATTTTTATATTTATTCTGATTATTATTCTTATTTTTACACTTATTCTGATTATTATTCTGATTTTTATACTGATTTTTATTATTATACTTATTTTTACATTTATTCTGATTCTGATTTTTATTTTTATATTTATTCAGATTATTATTCTGATTTTTATATTTATTTTGATTATTATTCTGATTTTAATACTGAATAATTAATTGAGTAATTTATTGAATTTAATAATTAATTATTGTGATTTATTATATTGAATAATTAATTGATAATTAATCGAGTAATTTATTGAATATTTGATTACTGAATTCTAAAATTCTAAGTCTCGCCGAATTTCCAAGCTTCAAGGTCACTGGTTCGACTTCTGTGCCTCATAGAAGGTCAAATCTTCGTTTACAAGTGATTTCATATGTAAAGTTTCAGGCAAATCATTGCCAATTATAATGTAACTCATTATGATCGGCCCGATTCGCTTTTCTATTCAAGTCATTGATGTATTTGAACTTAGTGCGGCATTTTTACTTAAGCGTAGTCGAACCAAAAATTTCCTTGTCTTTGCCAGGAATTAGTACAATAAATACATAAATACTGAAACTTTCTTCCTTTATCTGAAGAAGAGATAAAAAGAGTTAAAGCCATCCATATGTTGCATCAAATTTATAGTGACACAATATTAGTACAGTGTAGCAAACCACAGTAGTGCATCCTAGTTAACTGTTATTCTTGAGTCTCTGTGGTTCTAATGATGAATTTTAATGTCTTCTTTTAAGTTTTATATAGATCTTCACTTCTAAATTATAATTTTAATATATTTTTATATTTTATCTAAAGATATAATTATAATTTTATAATTGTAATTATTAATTCTATAATTTATAAAATTATAATTTTATAATTTTATATTTTATCTAATGATATTTATTTTTTTTTCATTTTCTCAATTATTTTATATTACATTTTCATAAATTATTAATGTTTTAAAATTAATTGTAAATTATTAAAAAAATAAAAGTAATGATTATTTAATTTCATGTTTAAATTCTTATAAGCATTTTAGTTCACAAGTTTATTTTAGTTCATGATTCACGTTCACGTTGAAATTCATGATAATTTTCACGTTCATGATCTTTGAATTTCTGACGAAGATGGCTTAAACATTTTTTAAGTATACTATAAGTTTTGAAAAATAAATATTTTATGGTTACTTATTTTAACCAGAAGCCTTTAAATTATTAGTTTCAAAACTGCAAACAATTTTTACATAATAATACTTTTTCATTAGTAGTTAAAATAATTTTTTGATGTTTTCTTTAGATTTTCTTGTTAACATTATGGTTTTCATGTTTTTTTTTTCGTTACAATATCTTTTTCAGATTATACAATATTTACATAATACATTTTCTTAAAAAAAGGCAATTCATTATCTTTTTTTAATGTATTTATCAATTACTAAATTAAAACATTGTCATTTACTTATAATAGATTCCAGAAAAACTTTTAAAGGATCAAAGTATGTTTGTTTTTGACTCGGTTTTAAAACATCACAAACTGAACTCTTCTTTACAAAAGTAAAAGTGTTTAATGTTTCATGAAATTTGGGGTCAAGAGGTCCTTGGATTAATTAACTAAGTGTTTATTCAGTAGTGAAAAGAGAAACACTCTAGTGAATTTTCGTAATCTTCTCTCGGTAAATTTAAGAAGCTCGCTGAAATATTCAGTGCTGTAAAAGAGATTTTGAATAAATAACTGTAACTGTAAAAGCTGAGGTTTAATCTAGTCTTAGAAATTTCAACTTTGGATGGACTTAATGTTTACAGAGAAATTACTTTTTCAAATCCAGTCCTTTGAGTCTTAATGTTTACATTAAGTTTTCCGCCAGAGATTTTTGCATGCTTGTTTATTCTTATGGAGAAGAGTAAAAAGGTTTTTCAGTGTTAACTTTTTTCTCTTTTTTTATGTAAAAGATAATAAACATACAACTTTTACTGCAAAATTTTTAAAAATTAAGTTATTTTATATAAAATTTATTTAAAACAATTTTGCTTCTATTGCCTTTCTTTAAGTCTTTACTTTTAAGTTTTAAATATTTTATAATTTTTATCTAAAGATTTAAGTTTTTTTATTCTTACGATTAAAATAATAAATAATAATAATAATAACAACAATGGAATTTTAATGTCTTTATTTTAAGTTTTAGATAGTCCTTTACTTTTAAATTTTAACATTTTGTAATTTTATAATTTTATACTTATATAAAGATTTTAATTTTTTTTTCATTTTCTCAATTATTTCATATTACTTTTTCAGAAGTTAATAATATTAGTTTATATTTTTATAATTTTTTTAAAAATAAATGTAAAAATATTTAATTGCATGATTAAATTCTGAAAAGTCTTTTAGTTCACAAGCTTAAAACCTTTACTTAAAAAAAAATATATGAGTTTATTATTTAATAACTCATTCTTATTTAAATTAAAAAATTTTCTAATGTAAATAATATATTTCAGTTCGATTTGTTTCATTTTTAATATTTAACTAAGTTTATAGTTCGTAGTTAAAATAAAATTCCATACAGATAAAATAAGCAGATTTTTTTTTTTTTTTTTTTAAACACAATCAAAAAATACAAAAGTACATAAAAAATAATGAATTTGCATTCTCATTTTCTCGCCTAATTTATAAGTTAAATTCATGTTCATGATTTTACACATTCTCGTTCACGTTCATGATTCACATCAACGTTTTTACGTTCACGTTCAGATTCATGATTTCTGAATTTCTGAGAAAGATGGTCTACATATTTTTTTAAATATAAGTTTTAAAAAATAAATATCTTTTGTTACTTATTAAACCAGACGTATTTAAATTATTAGTTTCAAAACTGCTAACAATTTTTGCATAATAATAATTTTTCATTAGTAATTAAGAATTTTTTTCGATTTCTTCTTCAAATTTTCTTGTTTTCATTATGGTTTTCAATTTTTTTGTTACTCTATCTTTTCAAATTATAAAATATTTATACAATAAATTTTCGTAAAAAGGCAGTCCATTATTTTTTATTGCTTTTTATCAATTAGTAGAATAAAACATTGTCTTTTATTTATAATAGATTCCAGAAAAACTTTTAAAGGATCAAAGCATGTTTGTTTTTGACTTTTAGGTTTTTAAAACATCACAAACTGAACTCTTCTTTACAAAAGTAAAAGTGTTTAATGTTTCATGAAATTTGGGCTCAAGAGGTCCTTGGATTAATTAACTAAGTGTTTATTCAGTAGTGAAAAGAGAAACACTCTAGTGAATTTTCGTAATCTTCTCTCGGTAAATATAAGAAGCTCGCTGAAATATTCGGTACTGTAAAAGGGATTTTGAATAAATAACTGTAACTGTAAAATCTGAGGTTTAATCTAGTCTTAGAAATTTCAACTTTGGATGGACTTAATGTTTACAGAGGACTTACTTTTTCAAATCAAGTCCTTTGAGTCTTAATGTTTACATTAAGTTTTCCGTCAGAGATTTTTTTGCATGCTTGTTTATTCTTAAGAAGAAAAGCAAAAGTTTTTTCCCATGTTAACTTTTTCTTTTTTTTTTTTTTATAAAAATAATAAACATGTAATTTTTTACTGCGAAACTTGAAAAATAAATTATTTTATGTAAAATTTATTTTGAATAATTCTATTTCTTTTGCAAGATTTCGATAAAATTGTGTTTCCTTATTCGACGTAATTGCATAAAATATTTTACTATTAATTATTATTATGTTACCACTTTCTAAGTTGAGAAAACAAACATTTGATAAACGAACAAATTTTAAATTAATTACTGTTATTGGTATAAACAATACTTCGTAATTCAAGTCATTAGCTTTCTTCTTCAAATAATACCAAAAAATGATTCATACCTCAAAATAAACATTTAAATTATCTAATTTCCTAAATACTATTTAATACTGTTATTATTATTAAATTTAATACTGCTATTATTATAAGCTGTTAATATTGGTAATACTTTAATACTGATATTATTATTAAATTTAATTCCATTATTATTATAAGCAGTACATCGTTATACATGTATTTAGTTTTCTTCTTCAAATAATACCAAAAAACATTATTCATACCTGAAAACAATCTTTTAATATGATAGAGATAAAATTAACAAAAATTAGTTTTATTATTATAAAAATATAAAATACATAAAAAAACAATGCATTTTTATTCTCAGTTTCTCGCCTAAATTACAGTTTGCATAATCATAATTTTTGAATTTCTGACGAAATGGTCTAGACATTATTTTAAGTATAAGTTTTGAAACAATAAATATTTTATTGTTACTTATTTTAACGAGACGCATTTAAATTAACATTTTGAAAACTGCAAATAATTTTTTCATAATAATATTTTTTTATTAGTAGATAAAAATTCTTTTCGATGCCTTCTTTAGATTTTTTTGTTGTCATTACGGTTTTTAGTTTTTTTATCTTGTTAAGCTTTCCTTTTCAGATTATACAATATTTATATAATAAATTTTCTAAAAAATTCAATTTCTTAATTTCTATATTATTTTTTATCAATTACTAGTGTAAAACATTGTCTTTTACTTATAATAGATTCCAAAAAAACTTTTAAAGGATCAAAGCATGTTTGTTTTTGACTCGATTTTAAAAGATCACAAACTGAACTCTTCTTTACAAAAGTAAAAGTGTTTAATGTTTCATGAAATTTGTGCTAAAGAAGTACTCAGATTAATTAACGAAGTGTTTATTCAGTAGTGAAAAGAGAAACACTCTAGTGAATTTTCGTAATCTTCTCTCTGTAAATTTAAGAAGCTCGCTGAAATATTCAGTACTGTTAAAGAGATTTTGAATAAATAACTGTAACTATAAAAGCTGAGGTTTAATCTTGTCTTAGAACTTCCAACTTTGGGTGGACTTAATGTTTACAGAGGACTTACTTTTTGAAATCAAGTCTTTTGAGTTTTAATGTTTACATTGAGAGTTTTCCTTCTGAGAGTTTTTGCATGCTTGTTTATTCTTAAGAAGAAGAATAAAAGTTTTTCTTTAGTGTTATCTTTTCTCTCTTTTTTTATGTGAAAGATAATAAACATGTAACTTTTACTGCAATTCTTTTAAATTGAAATTTTTTTATATAACATTTATTTTAAACAATTTTTGTTTCTATCGCATGAATATGATAAAATTGTATTTTCTTATTCGACATAATTGCATTAAATAATTTTCTATTAATAATTGTTATGTTATCACTTTTCCAAGTTGAGAAAAAAATATTTGATAACCAAACACATCCTAAAATTTAATGTTGTTTTTATTAAAACCAGTATTTCTTAATTCATATCATTAGCTTTCTTTTTTTTCAAATAATAACAAAAAATGATTCATACCTGAAAATAAACATTTAAATTATCTAATTTCCTAAACACTATTTAAGACTGTTATTGTTATAAACAATTCATACTGTTATTAGAAGAAGTATTTCGTAATTCATGTCATTAGTTTTCTTCTTCAAATAATAGCCACAATTATTCATCAAGAAAATAAACATTTAAATTATCTAATTTCTTTAAAAATATTTAATACTGTTATTATTATAAGCAGAACTTCTTAAATTCAAGTATCTAAATTAATTAATTTAACTTAATCTTAGTAATTCGAACTTGTCTAATTTCTTAAAAAGAATTTAATACTGTTGTTATTATTAGAAGTTATTAATACTGTTATTACTGTTAATATTGTTATTATTATTAAATTTAATACTGTTAATATTACTAAATTTAATACTGTTACTATTATAAGCAGTACTTCGTAATTCAGGTCATTAGTTTTTTCTTGAAATAATAGCAAAAAATAATTCAAAAAGGAAAATAAACATTTTAATTATCCAATTGTTTTAAAAATATTTAATATTGTTATTATTATAAGCAATACTTCGTAATTCAAAGTGTTTTTTTTCCTTCAAATAATAGCAAAAAATGATTCATACTTGAAAATAAACATGTAAATTATCTAATTTCTTAAAAATATTTAATGCTGTTATTATTATAATTTGTTAATACTGTTATTATTTTTTAATTTAATACTGTTATTATTATAAACAGTACTTCGTAATTCATATTATTAGTTTTCTACTTCAAATAATAGTGCAAACCTGAATATAATATAATATAAAACATATTCATACCTGAATATAAACATTTAAATTATCTAATTTTTAAAAACAAATTTAATGCTTTTATTGTTATAAGCTGTTAATTCGTTGTTATTATTAAATTTAGTACTATTATTATTATATGTAGCACTTCGTAATCGTAATTAAAGTCATTAGTTTTCTACTTTAAATAATACCAAAAAATAATTCATACCTGAAAATAAACGTTTAAATTATCTAATTCCTTAAAAATGTTTTTAACATAGATTATGTTTTTTAATAAAGGCAAAAAAAAAAAAAATATTGTCCATAAACAAGTGTAATTATTGCTATTGTAACTCTTTCTTTATCATTTACTATAGTATTATTTTTATTTAAAAATTCTTGGTTTCAGTAACTTCTTGCTTAAAACTTTGATTAAAAATTCTTTCAAACTTTTAAACCACAAATAAAATGAAATAAGTTATTTAAATAATAGACTTTGTTGGAAAAAAAAAAAAATTAAATTTCGTTTGCGTAAGTTCTTTATAAATGTCTTAAAATGTTCAGGGAATTTTTTTATTTAATGCTATAAATTAAGGAAATGTTAAAAATTAAATTAATGATGATTATATAGATTTTATATAGTATATTTTGACTTATAATACATATATGAATAAATTTCTGTTTTATTTTATTAGATTTGACGTTTACAAGAAACTATTGCTTGTTTGTGCTATAATTGTTCCTTTTTGAACTCAACTTTATTATCTTCAAAAGCTTCAAGGTAATAATTACTTATTAGATTAATTTATAATCTTTAAATAATTATTATTCTATTTATCTGAAAAAATTGATACATTAATAAAAATTATATAGCTTTAAATGTGATCATTTGTAAAGTCATATTCGACAGAAATCGAACTGCTTTCTTCTTTATTATAAGATATATTCTAGTAAGTTTGAATAACTTTATATTGAAGATTTATTGATTATAGTTACTTTTATTTTTTATTAATATTAAAACATTAAGCGTAAGAATATTAAAATTATTTTCCAAATTTTAATTACTTAACAATCAAAGAGAAAAAAAAAAAAAGGCCAAATGGGAAAAAATTAATTTGATTTTCCATTTAACAGTTTTTGTAATTTCATTTAACATTTTTTGTAATTTTATTATACTGTTTATTGCTCTGTCATTAAAATAAGGTTCATGATGATTTGGGATAATTTGCAAATCTAATTCGTCGTAATTTGTTCCATTTAAATAATTGTTCTTATTTTTAGCCCATGACTGGTTTAAGAAAAAAATTTCTAATTCTTACGGTTTTTCTGGGTTTTTTTTTTTTTTTATTCTGCAAACAGTAACAATAACTAAAAGTCATTCCACAGAAAAGTAAAAATTCAATAAAAAATATAATTATTCTATATTTAAAATGAAAATGTGAGAATAAATGAAACAAAACTTAAAAAATAACATTAATAAACAAATAAAATATAACCTTGAGATACGATATGTGTTGATAAAAATAAAGAAAAGAAAATTCCAAATGATTCTCAGAAGATTTGTTTTAAAAAATTCTAATTATCACAAAAGTAATGCAATCTGGCAACGAGCAATTTAGCAAATTGCATTTCGGAGTTATCTGAATTCTGTTTTTATCTGGTTTTTCTCTCGTAATAGAAATATTCCAACAAATAATCCCATAATTGTAAAATTAATTAGATACATAAACTTATTCAAAAACATTACTTTTATTATAATTAATTTATTACTTTTATTTTTTATTTATATTGCAATTTTGTATATTAATTGCAATAAATTTTGAATATCAGTTAAAACATGGATCATTATCTCAAATTCTTTGTAAAAAATAAATCAAATTATATACAAAATAAAATTTCTAAAATTCATTATTTTAATGAAAGCAGGTATAAGACCTTTATTTATAATACATTATCTTATCTTACAACAATCGATCATTTTCAATTTCTAATTAACAGTTACAATTGCTACAACATGTTTATTTTGTCTTCAAAATTAAAAAAAAAAATTATGATTTTTTAAAATTTCCAATGGCAAATCTACAAGACAACAGATATCATAAGAAAATAAATAAAAATAACAAGATAGAAACAAATGATATCAGTTAGCCCATCAACTTAATTTTGGCAATCCAATAATGCTTCCATAAAGAAACATGAGGCAGTACAAAACAGGAAGCAAGGTGAGACATATCCATTTCTTCCTGGTTTTCACACAGGAGTCAGTTTAATTCTGTCAAGATGCTTGCGGAGACAATCGTGTCGACAGAAAAGTCTGTAGCAATACCACCCATTTTTCTCTGGACCATTCAGGGATATCATGAATATGATCGTACCAGAACTTGTGACTGTTTCTAGTGGCAACATCCTCAAAGAAGGAGCTCCTAAGGGTCTTTTTTAAGTATCCTCCCTCTTGTTTAGGGCCAATCCAGCTACATTCCACTGCAGAACTCTAAGAAACTCACACTGAGAGCCAGACTGAAGGCCGTATTTGTAGATCCTTTTGCTGTATCAGACGTTGCCCGGAGTGCACCAAGAGGAAGTAGATCTACGTTGCATTCCAAAAATTTCTTATTAAAATGAACAATGTAGACTATTTTTTGTGATTAAGTTATAACAAAAGGTTTGATATTTCAGTATTTTAATTTGTATAAAATAATAATTATAAGGACATAAAAATGCGTACAACATTTACATTATGCATTAATAAGAAATGTATTTTTTTCTACATGCCATTATAATTTAGGTTATTTATATTGACTTTTATTCACAATTTTTATCACTTATAAATGTATTAACATCATTTTGATCTATGTCTATCTTATCGGACCAATAAAAAATATTATTTTAGAAATACCAAATTGGCTAACTAGTATTATTGGCTTTTTTTTTTTGTAGATTGTTCAATTTATATAAAAACGCTGTTTTAATATAAATAGTATGCTTTTTGAAAAATATTAAATCATTTTATGTTGAATTATATATCGCTTCGTTATAATATGAACGCGGTAATGTCCAAAACATATTCAATGTAGATAAAAAAAAATTTCCATTTTGAAAATAGATCATAGAAATGTATAACAAATAGATCAAACAAGATTTATCCTCTCATTTTCCTGTAAGGAATCTGTTTTTTTTTTGTACTGTCGAGATTCATATTTCAGACATAAAACATATTTTAAGTAACATAAATTCATAAAATTGGTACAATTTTTTTTCTCGTTTAATATTTTAATCTTGGCATCGCATTTTAAGAAAAATTGATCACTAGGAAATCATACTAATTTAACATTAATTGGTAAATAAATATATTAAAGATATGCAATCAATGATACTCATGACGACAAACAAACAAAAATTCTATAGTGAAATAATTTTTAATTTCTTTTCGATTACAGTGGGTTTTTTTTTTATCAAATCATTCAGTACTTTTCGTTATAAAGATTTTTATTTCATTTCATTCAAGTACTTTTCATTACCAAAATACTAAAACCTTCAGGAAATAAAAAGTAGCAAATATTGAATGAAATGTTGTTGCTGTACCCCCTGAAGAATAAAGGAAAATAAGATATGGTGGTGCTCCCAAATAATATTGGCTATGTTGATTGCTAGTTCGAGTATAAATCTTCTCCGAGAGATACATGGTGACTGCAACAGCTGGACAATCAAAGACATGACGATGAGTAAGCTCAACATCAGGGCAGTTGCCACATTTTTTGGTGTTTTTTTTAGCACCATCAGCTAAAATTTTTCTATTTTTGTGGTGCTTCATCCTTAATCTTGTGAGAGCTGTTTCTCTGTAGACATTTAATTCTGTAATTTAGTATCTCAAAAGAATCATAAGTTTTTAATAATAAGTTAAGAGTTGAATGAAATTTTCATTCTATTTATACTTTTTATAGAACTAATGTAATTTCAATTTTCAAAATTTAATAAAATACATACGATTCTCAGAGTCATTAAGAAAAGAATAAAAATTTACATTTTCACGGCAGATTGAATCACTCTGATCTAAATATAAAGGTTTTAAGAATGTAATTAATTTTCAGGAAATTATGTTTAAACAGTGAAAGCATAGAAATAAATTTGCATTCTATAATAATATGGGATGGAAAATACTTTAATTTCAACTATTTCTGGAACAATATATAATTGATTTTTCCAGAATAGAAACAGATTATCATGAATTGTCATCATTATCTATATTAAAATGGGAAGTCAAATTCTTTCAAAAACAACCATTTCTGGAATGGCTTTTAATTTATCTTTACTGAATAGAAACAAATTATCAAGGGATATCATCATCATATCATCACTATCCACATTAATGACTTTTAATGGACCTCTCCAGATTGAAGCAAATTATCGTGGAATACCATCAACATATCATCATTATCTATATTAATAAGGGGAATCAAATGGTCTCAATAACAATCATTTCTGGAGTGATTTTTAATTGATCTCTCGAATAGAAAAACGTTATCATGGAATATCATCACCATTATCTATATTAAGGACTTTTAATCGACCTCTCTGTAATAGAAACAAATTATCAACTAAAAGTTTAAAAGATATTTTTATTAAACCTTTAAATATAACGATGGAAAGACAGTTTATTTTATCGGAACTAACAGCAAATACTTACTTTATGACATTTCTTCCACTATCATAAGATGTAACCTATTAACTATCTCCAGAATAGAAACAGATTATCATGGAATACCATCATCGTCTACATGAATATGTGATATGAAAGACCTATAATTGATGTCTGGAAAGACTTTTAATTGATGTCTTCTGAATAAATACAAATTTATCCCGGAATATCATCATTATCTGTGTTAATGACTTTTAATCGGACTTTCCATAAAAGAAACAAATTATCAACCAAAAGTTTAAAAAGAAATTTTGTTAAATCTTTAAATATAACGTTAGAAAGACCGTTAATTGAATCAGGAACTAACAAAAATGCTTAATAACATTTCTTTCATTACATCATTTTAGATACAATCAATTACCTATTTACAACAACTTTTTCTCAGTGAAAACCAAACATTTCCTAACACCACGAAACAATGACATGTACCAAATGAAACAACAATCTTTTCAAGCAAACATCGACCAAAACAAAACCGAAACTTTTAAAGGCTAAGTGGGTTTCCTTGTTTGGCAAATAAAGTCACACAAGGGAGAAACAGCACTAAGTCCTGCTTCATTTTTTTTTGTTTCCACAAATGCTTCACCTGTTACTTCCTTCATTTATTTCCCATCCGACCTTTCACTGGCTTGTTACCTGAAAAGAAAAGCGCGCTGATTCGCAGTAATCTCTCGCTTAATCTCGTCGACGTGATGTCGTGAAAGTGAGTCGTAAAAGCTTTTTCGTGTGAATCCCGCGGATTATCGGTGAAGATGTTGAGGGGGTTTTATGGAGACTGTGATTTGGATTACCAGAAATAAAATAATAGAGACTTTTAGTTTATTTTGATATGGGTTGTGTTATTGGATTCTGACCACTTTCAGATTTCTTATAGATTATTTTGAGTTCTATGCCACAAACATTTGAAGAGTAAATTAATATATTAAATTAATATAATGGGACGATATTGAATAAATTAATATTGCTCACGACTTAAAAATATAGTTTTATGTTTATTGCTATTATACTTATTCACACTAGCTAATATTATTTTTGTTCTAATGCAGCTGGCAAAAACTTAGAAGTTGTCTTTGATGCATTAAGGCCAGCGCTGAGCAGATGTTATTCACTTAGCACTACCCATAGGGTGCGTATAGCTTGAAGATAAAACAATATCCCCACAACGCTCTACGATCCTGTTGGACCGGGACCTACGGTTTAAAGAGGATTCCGAACCTCTACAAACAACCCTGACACCTCCGGGATTCGAACCCGAAACCTGTGGTACCGAGTGCCATATCGCTAGCCACTCATCCACACTGGTCCATAATAGTTAATATTATTAACTGATTAGAACTTTAGTATTTTCTTAATCTTTCAGATGTTTCATTAAAATTTAGCAGTGTTTATATTTTCCAACAAATTTATCACATTTGTATTTGCAGAGTGATTGAATAATCAAAAACTTAACTATGAATAATGACAAAACTTAAATTAGTTATTTATATCCGATTTTACTTTTAATTGATCTCTCCTGAATAGAAAGAAATTATGATGGAATATCATTGTAATTTATATTTATAAGAGAAGTCAAATCTTTCAATAACAACCATTTCACGAATGATTTTGAATTGATCTCTTCTGAATAAAATGATCAAATTATCATGGAATACCATCATCAATTCATCATTATCTATATTAAGGACTTTTAATCGATCTCTCTTAATAGAAACAAATTATCCTATCATTGTCTATAATAATACGGGAAGTCAAATTCTCTCAATAACATCCATTTCTGAAATGACTTTTAATTGATCTCTCCTTAATAGAAACAAATTATCATGTAATAACATCATTATCTACATTAATGACTTTTAATTGATTTCATCTGAACAGAAATAATTTATCACATAATATCATCCATATGTTAATGACTTTTATTCGACCTCTCTTATTAAACAAAAGAAACAAAATATCAGCCATAATTTTAAAAGGTAATTTTATTAAATCTTTAAATATTTCACTAGAAAGACCGTTAATTGTATCAAGAACTGAAAACAGATGCTTAATTTATGATATTTTTTTTCGTTATCATAAGATATAATCAATTAGCTACTTAAAACAACTTTTCTCGAGTGAAACCAAATTTTTTCTAACATCACGAAACAATGACGAGAACCAAATGAAACAATAATATTTTCAAGCAAAAACGACCAAAACAAAACCGAAACTTTTAAAGGCTAAGTGGGTTTCCTTGTTTGGCAAATAAAGTCGCACAAGAGAGAAACAGCTCTAAGTCCTGCTTCATTTTTTTTTTTTCCGCAAATGCTTCACCTGTTACTTTCTTCATCTATTTCCCGTCCGACCTTTCATTGGCTTGTTTCCTGAAAAGAAAAGCGCGCTGATTCACTGTAATCTCTCGCTCAATCTCGTCGACGTGATATCGTGAAAGTGAGTCGTAAAAGCTTTTTCGCGTGAATCCGCGGATTATTGGTGAAAATGTCGAGGAAGGGTTTTTATGGAGAATGTTATTTGGATTACCAGCAATAAAATAATAGAGTCTTTCAGTTTATTTGGATGTGAGTTCTGTATTGGATTCTGCCCGCTTTCAGATTTCTTATAGAGTATTTTGTTTTGTATCGTGGCATAGTTTGAAAAGTAAAGTAATAAATTTAAGTAATATAATGTGACGATTCTGAATAAACTAATAGCGCTTATTATTTAAAATTATAGCTTTATGCTATATGTTTATTGCTATTAGCTAATATCAGTACAATATTATTATCTGATTGGAACTTTAGTATTTATCTTTTTAACCCTTCGGATGTTTCATTAAAATTTTGCAGTGTTTATATTTTTCGTCAAATTTATTACATTTTTAGCTGCAGGTTGTGCGAATAACGCAAAAACTTTACTTTGAATAATGACAAAACTTAAAGTAGTTATTTATAACAGATTGAACTTTAATTGATCTCTCCTGAATAGAAAAATTATCATGGATTTTCATCATCATTATCTGTATTAATATGGGAAGTCAAATTCTCTTAATAACAAATTCATTTCTGGAATAAGTTTAATTGATCTCTCCTGAATAGAAACAAATTATCATGGTATATCATCATTATCTATATTAAACTGGGAAGTAAAATTCTTTCAATAACAACTATTTCTGGAATACTTTTAATTGATATCTCCTGAATAGAAACAAATGATCATGTAATATCACCATTATTATCTACATTTTTAATCAATCTCCCCACAATAGAAACAAATTATCACCAAAAAGTTTGAAAAGGTAACTTTATTAAATCTTTAAATATAACCTTAGAAAGACAGTTAATTGCATTAGTAACTAACAGCAAATGCTTAATTTATAGTATTTCTTTCATTGTCATAAGATATAACCAATTAGAGATTTTCAACAAATTTTGCTCTAGTGAAAACCAAACACTTCCAAACACCACGAAACAATGACACGAATCAAATGAAAACAACAATCTTTTCAAGAAGCAAACACCGACCGAAACAAAAACTGAAACTTTTAAAGGCTAAGTGGGTTTCCTTGTTTAGCAAATAAAGTCGCACAAGAGAGAAACAGCTCTAAGTCCTGCTTCCAATTTTTTTTTTGTTTTCCTGGAAATGCTTCACCTGTTACCCTTCATTTATTTCCTATCCGACCTTTTCATTGGCATGTTTCTGAAAGAAAAGCGCACTGATTCGCTGTAATCTCTCGCTTAATCTGGTCGACGTGATACCGTGAAAGTGAGTCGTAAAAAGCTTTTCGTGTGAATCTCGCGGATTATTGGTGAAGATTATTTAGGTTGGGGTTTTATGGAGAATGTGATTTGGATTATCAGAAAATAAAAATAATAGACTCTTTTAGTTTGTTTTGATGTATGTTCTCTATTGATTCTGACCACTTTCAGACTTCTTATAAATTATTTTTTTGGTTGCATGCTAGAAAGGTTGGAAAATTAATTTATTATATTAAAGTAATATAATGTGACGATTCTGAATAAATTAATATTGCTTATGACTTAAAATTACAGTTTCCTGCTATATATTGATTGTTATTATTATTGAATTAGTTACTGCAGTCATACTAATAAGTAAGATTAGAAGTACTTAAATACTTAAGTATTAACTTTTTAGTTTTTATCTTTTTTATCCTTCGGATGTTTCATTAAAATTTAGCGGGGCTTATAGTTTTCGCAAATTTATTACACTTTATCTGTAGTGCGTATAAATATTGGAAAACCTAACTATGGTTAATGCAAAACTTTAATTAGATATTTATTACAAAAACAGTTTTCAAAAATTGATAACAAAATGTTTTATAGCATTAAAGTATTATAACAACGAATTTTATACAACTTTGCAAATAATGAATTTTTATTAAGATTTATGTGTATTTATGTTTTATAATATATAATTTTGTATTTTTACAAAATTAGTTCATAAAGATTTATGAGTTTATGTTTCATGTGACTTCATAATGATTTTATTCATGTGAGTTTTTATAAAGATTTGTGTTTTATAACGTGATTTTATAGCTTAATAAAAAATAGCTTATTTTATAGTCCGTAATAGAAACAAATTGTCATCATCATATCATCATTATATATATTCATTTGGAAAGTCAAATTATTTCCAGTAACATCCATTTCTTGAATGAGTTTTTAATCGACCTCTCCGTAATAGAAACAAATTAATAATCAAAAAGTTTAAAAAGGTAATTTATTAAATCTTTAAATGTAATATTAGAACAATAGTTAATTGTATTAGGAACTAATAGAAATACTTAATTTATAATATTTCTTTCATTATTGGCTTCATAAGATAAAACCACTGAATAGAAACAATTATGATCGAATATCATCATCATATCATTATCTATAATAATATCGAAGTCGTATCTTTTTCAGTGACAACAATTTCTAGAATGGCTTTTAACTGATCTCTCCTGAATAGAAACTAATTATCATGGAATATCATCATTCTTTATATTAATAAATCGACCTCTCCTGAGTAGAAACAAAATTATCAACAATAGTAAAAAAGGTACCTTATTAAATCTTTAAATCTAACTTTTCAGAAAGACTGTTAATTGCATCAGGAGCTTCAACAATTTTTCTATCATTATCACAACATATAACCACCGCCTATTTACAGAAACTTTTGCCTCGAAATGAAAACCAAACATTTCCTAATACTCCAAAAGCAATGACACGAATCAAATGAA
>BPLR01017102.1:0-35026 GCA_021605095.1 Caerostris extrusa | reverse complement strand
ACGTATTGCTCTCTGCATTTCGGAATGAAACTAGAGAAAATTATAACGATTGATATCGAGAACCCTACGCTTTTAGAACAGTGACATTCATTTTTTCGTCAGTCATTTTATTCTTATGTTAACAATTATTTTTTACTTTTTAGTTTGATTAACTCTAAAAGTGCTTTTTTTTTTAAACTATAATATTTAAATGAGGTCCCGGTACGGAGGACTGAACTAAAGTTCTTAACAATAATTTAATTGTGAGTAAAACAAAGGCTAAATGCGAATATGTCGAGCCAGCCAGGATTCGAACAGGGAATCTCCTGATCCGTAGTCAGGCGCGTTATGCGTTGTGCCACTGTCCCACTAGGTTTGAATGTCTTAGGTACTTTCATTCTACATGGGTTAAATTGCTCATCATAAGTTAAAATAAAAATCACTAATCCTGGCGATCCTAATCATGATGAGATAATAAACTTATCAAAATATTTTTTATTGTCGTCGGTCCTTGATAAGTCTACAACGTTTAAATTAAATCTGATCGCTTAAAGTAGGGCAAAATCGAGCTCCAAAAGAGTCAGTTACAAACAGACATACAGGAGAACCACAAAGCGTATTAAAATTGCTTTCATTATAAGACAATTTGGATATATATATAGAAAATAAAAAGTAAGCCGTGAATATTCAACTGTCTGGCTTCTTTTAGCTGTATTTGGTGAAAAGAAATGTGTCTGGCAACTCATAAAATATTATAGATTTAATCACAACTGTCAAATTAAGCTTATTCAAAAGTGGAATCAAAGGTACCCATGATGACAGAAAAAAAAATTATATTTTATTTATTTATTTATTTGTTGTTCTTTTAAAGCCCTGAGCAGATCAATAAATTTTTTATATCACTGAAAGAGAAAACTTACTTTAAAAATATGAAACGTAGTCATTGATATCTAATTTAAAAACAAGTAAATATAAAAAAAATTTTTTTTAAGCAAATTCTACTTTTTCATTATATTGCTGAAAGTCCTTTATAAATAATTTTCATTCATTTTTTTAAAGTTATCTGGCGCCATCTATTGGTAGATATATGCAACTTAAATCTAAAACCTAAAATTAATGAATTAAATTTAATTACTGAATTAATATTTGAAAAAACTGAATTAACATCGAGTATCATCCACTACAAGTTCAAAAGAAAATGTATTTGAATTTGAGTGGATGAATAAAAAGTATTTTATGAACGATTGAAAATTTGGATATATATATAGGGAGAGTGTGAGCTAATAGAAGGAATTGAAAAAACTATATTAAAATAGCATGGAACTACTATAAAGGGGTAACTGAATGTAAATAGCATGAGACCACATAGGAGAAACTACATAAAAAAAACTACACACAAATAAAAAATAAATTATAAGTATAGAAAATTATATTAGTATTTTATTAAAACTATATTAGTAAAAAATTATATAAGTATTTCTGTAACTCATAAAGCTATAGAAATACAAAAATAAATAATAAATTTCTTTATATATTTCTTTGTAATCCTTTACAATATTCCTGAACTGCGGATTGGGCCCCCTGTTCTAAGCAGTACTTATTCTAAAATTAGACAAAAACTTTTTCTATGATAAGAATGATGGATTGCCTGGCAAAAACCTCGACTTGGTTATCCTTCACTTAAATCTACATTTTCTGATTTTCCGAGAAGCTTACATTTCGTAGAAGAAAGGGTGGTAGGTTTTTCATAGTGACTTAATATCTGACAGGCGATTGATGGTCTAGACCTAAGTTCCTCCCCCAAGTATAATGATTTAGCTAAACTTTGTCATACCATTCAATACGTCCAAGTGGAAAATATATTGTAATTCATGTTTACTTTAAAAGTTTTGAAATGGAATTATAAAATTAGGATTGTAATAAAAAATAAATAATGCAAAGTATAAAGGCATTAAAGCTGTCTATGTTTGGCCAGCCGCATTAGAACAAAAAAAAAAATTTACATGGTTCAGTAATAAAAATAAAATAAAATATAAAGTAACGTGCTCAGCAGTAGTAACAATCATGATGAACACTGCTGATGGCGTTCGTTGCAGTCACTACTTTTAGAAAGTTGAGATTCATTGTATGTAAAGAGTCTCGTATCTATATAATCAGGCAACTTGGTGGAACTTTTCGAGTTTACCCTTATGTGACAACAAATGACAGCAGTTATCACTAAACATTTCCTATCCTCTTTTCATCATAAATAAATGATGTTTAATGACACACATATAAATAGAATTAATTTATTTTATTAAATTATTTGTAAACGCGAGGGAGTTAACAATTCCACTATACCCAAATGTAAAACGGGTGCTGCTATACTGACCTACCCTTTTGTACAACCAAAAAAAATTTTTTTTGGCCAAAACCTAAAATTTTGAACCAACCCTAAAACCTAAATTTTGAACCAACCCTCCCAGCTCTTGTGTTTATGCCAGTATGCCTGGAGAATTGGCATTCTCCTCCCCGAGTGCAGGTTTCGGGTTCGAGTCTCATGATGCCATGGATGTTTGTAGTGGTTCGAATCCACTTTTAAACTGTAGGTCCTGGACTCCTAAAAGTGTGCACAAGATGACCATAGAGGGACAAACAAACTCTCGAGTACAACGAGAAGACTTTTGGCTTATAGATATAATCTCACAATCTCCAACATATGCACAAGAGCTTCCAGTTCAGCCTGAACCAGGCTGTGTTTCCTACCTAACATGCTTTCTACCCGTTCGCTTCGCTAAAAAATTAAGCGCAATCTTTACAGTATTTTGCAAAATCAGTCTGATAGCTAGGTATTAGGCTTCTGGAGTTTTATTTCTTAAGCTATTGATAAACATAATGAATCTAAGATTTTCATGCTCAAGGGTTTCCAAAGTAGCTGGAAATTCCTTCAGTTGAGTCTGAAGAAACGAATGCATACTCTTCAGCACCCAGATTCAAGCTGGCCACTAACATTAATAACGATGCTGATGTCTCTAGTAGGTGAGGTAGGTTTTCACCGAATACAAAATTTTATATGATTAAATGCCAACCAATAGTAAGCTTGATAATAACTAATTTAATACTAGACCACACATAGAGCCGGTTGCCAACTTTCGATTAAGAACCGGACACGATTGTCTTGCGGAACACCTAAACAGGATAGGTGTCCTCACCTCGAACACTTGCCTAATGTGTAGAGCCCGTACAATGAATTCAGAATATCTTTTGAAATGTACAGGACTGAACAATGAATCTTAGCGCCAAGAAATCTTGACCAAGACAATTGTATTGGACTCATGGACTAAAATAAAGTGCCTACCCCCTTTATTTACTCTCCCGCTTTGACTTTTTGTGGTGTATGAGACCGGACTTATTAGAGAGTTTTCGCATAACGCTTTTTTATTGTCCGATATTTTTTTCTTCCTAGTGCGCATGGTTCAGTAGTGCAGTATTACAGATAAGCATGCGCAATAGGTACAATGTTTCCTATAAGCACGAGAGCGCTAGGAAGAAAAAAATATCGGACGATAAAAAACGCTATGCGAAAACTCTCTATTATCTATTACTATCTTACTGTATGTTTACTTTGTTCTGCTTGTTCCTTCTTTGTGTGTGATCCTTATTGTAATGGATTGATTTCCAAAAAAAAAGATATATGTTACAACAGTAAGCCTGATAAGCAAAGACCATTCTGTCGATTGGCTGTAGTTCTAGAGAGCTGTAGTTCATGAGATTTTAGAATCCTGTAGGAAAGCATTTTAATAATAGTCGATATAGATTATAAAATAATATAGAAATTTCTTTGATGTCCCTGAACAACAAACTGACGTATGCAAATTTCAATACATTTTACAATTTAATTTTTGATGGAATGGATCAAAAGAAATGACATATATATATATATATTGTAAGGCCTTATGGCTATCTATCTGGCGCTCGATACCACAAGTTTCGATTCGAGTCCCAGCTGTGCCATGGATATTTGTAGTGGTTCGGAATCCACTTTAAACCGTAGGTCCTGGCCTAATATGATCGTAGAGAGCTGCGAGGATAGTGTTACTCGCGTCCATAGCATATCTTCACGCTACACGTGTCCCCTGGGTAGTGCTAAATGAGTAACATTGGTGCAGCCCTTGCTTGTAGCATAAAGATAACTCTCTCTCTCTCTATATATACACACACACACACACACACACACACACACACATATATATATATATATATATATATATATATATATATATATATATATATATTATATAATGTTAAATTTGCATTCTTTTCACCATTTCCACGTTATCTAAACCTTAAAAAAGCTCTGCAACTATTCTTCATAAAAAAAAACTTGCAAAAATTGTGGGCAAATGATGCAAAGTTGTTCTACAGGAACAAAGGTTTCACTCTCTCAAGTCTAACGTTATGAAACAAGAGAGAAATGGAGCCGTTTCCTGTCAGAGACAAAATTTCGTTTCTGGTCTACCGACAAAGTGAGTGCTGTTTATTTATTAAACAGCCCGGCATATAGGGTGTCCAATCAATCATTCATCTCATTGTTTTTTGCTGTTCATAATAAGAGGTGTTTTTGTTCCAGAAAAAGAACATTTCCTCTGCGAGGGTTGTTCCCTCGTAACACGGTGCTTGACGGCTTCATTAGTTATTTCATTAAGGTGCCTTCTGCGAATTGCGATCCGTCATTACGTAATCAGTTAACTGCAGTGGTAAAGGCTTCAATTTCCTTGCGACAGGGTGTGGTATATATATAGTTAACCATAATGGCTATTAGTCCAAATAGGCAAGGTTTCCCGGCCATACCATTATAAGTTTGTTTGGTGATTAAGACTCGTTTAGATATTTTTCGAGTATATTTGTCAATTTTGATTATGAAAGGAATATCTTGTTGTTGTTGTTCTAATGCAGCTGGCAATACAGAGACAGTTAATCTTTATGTCATGAGCAAGGCTGCAGCGACATTACTCATTTAGCACTATCCACGGGCACGCGTAGCTTTTAAAATATGCTACAGACAGAAGTAACACTACTCCCACAACGCTCTACGATCCTATTAGAAAGGGACCTACGGTTTAAAGTGGATTCCGAACCACTACAAACATACATGCCCACCGCCGGATTCGAATCCGAAACCTGTGGTACCGAGCTCCAGCCACTCGGTCATCAGGCCCTCCTATAAAAGGAATATTGTAAATCCAATTTATATTCGTACTATTTCATGGTTCCAATCCCGTATTTGGAAAACCAAAACACTGCTATTACCTTCTTGGCTTCATTGGCGTAACAGCCCCATGCTGGTAAAGCCCGTCTGCCTACTGGCAGATTTCGACACAGATGTTTTCTTTTTACGAACTAGGGTTGTCAGCCCTATAGTCATATTAGACCGGGACTTACGGTTTAAATGGATTCCAAACCGCTACAAACATCCATGACGCCGCCGGGACTCGAGTCCGAAACCTGTGGCACTGAGCGCCAGAACTCTATCACTAGCCCCTAGTCTCTTTTTAATCACAATTAGTTAATGTATAGTATATTTATTATCCACATTGCTCAAAATATTTTGTTATTTAATTAATTAGTAAAATTTTGAGACAAAATTATATGAAATGCAACTGAGTTCAACTTTAATTGGCCTAGACCTACGCGTCGGTTGAATCCTCTTACGCGTTCCTTAAGTTAAACTATCAGTCAGTCTGAGTCTTAAATAATCTGTCTGAGCACTGATTATCAGACAGTTACAACCCTGCCGCTAAGCTGGCAGAATCGTTTTTCGCGTCTGGCCAACTTATCTTTATATCTCCCCCACACACACACACTGGCTTCACACCCCTTTTCTTTTCATTTTATTTTACGATGGAATAAAGAGAGGAACGACTTTTTCCTTTCAAAACTGTCCCCTTTTGAGTCGAGATTTATAGAAACGCGGCATACGTTACAAACAGGGTTCAGTTGTAGTATAGGATATACCAAATTTGGCAACAAAAATTTCACCTTCGAATTGATTGGCGATTTTTTTATTATTTTTTAAAAAAGACATCTTTCATATTTTATAATATTAGAGAGTTTTGCATACCGTATTTTGGACGTCCGTTAGTTTTTTCTCCCTAGCGCGCATGCTCATAGGAAAAATTATTACAGATACGCATGCGCAATTTCCTATGAGCATGCGCGCTAGGGAGAAAAAGCTAACGGACGTCCAAAATACGGTATGCAAAAATTCTCTATTGTCGCATTTCTTCTCACGGAAAGAGTTTTGGCATTACATTCCCAGGAAAGAGGAATGTATATTCTTTGACAAGTACATAAAACAACCAACCACTCAAATTTGACAACAGACAAGCAGTGTTGTGGATACTTATATTACATGCAATTAGAGTTTTGTACTAATGAGAACAACCTGTCACTGAAATTTGATAGGAGATATTCGATGTCATGTATAATGAGACTCATGAAATTAGCGAATGTCCATGCGACCTTCACAGGTCGAAACAATATGGACAACGCCATGAGTTGCTGCGTCGTGATTTGTAATAGACATGGGCTGAGAAAATGTCTAATCTAATGAGAAGTGAGGAAAGTTGACCCCCTCTCCCCCTTGACGGATTTTCTTAAAGGAAGGTTTTTAGAGAAGAAAGGGGAGCGTTCTTCGACGAATTGACAAAAAATGTTGATCTTTTCTCTTTTTTCTGAAGTTACTGAATAGGTCGGAGTTTCCACCCGTTTCCAAAGTGAGTAACTTGTGATTTCGTATATGATGTCGTGTAATAATTAAGATCTGCCGCAGACCACGTGTTTAAAATTTGTCATAGATTCGAGAACTCCGATAATCTCCGTCCTTTAAATCTTTAATTTTCTTTTTTTTTTTGTAAATAATAAATTATAATAACCCAGAGTTCTGTATTTGCATATAGTATGTATAGTGCTTGTAAATAAAAATTAAAGTGTTCCCATGAAACCTGAAAGTGGCCATCTTCTTGAAGCCTTTATAGGTCTAGTACAGACAGAGAAGTTACAATATTAAATTGACTTACAGAGGAAATTTTGGTCGAAATCGATACTCCACTATGCAAAATTATTTCCTAGATTTTTTTTTCCCTTCAAACAAGATAAAATTGAGAATGTAAATATAATTCATTGTAAGAATGTCAAGAAAAACATCTGCTTGCTGTAATCTGTGGATCAACCAGTCAAGCATGACTGGATAGCCCTTGGGAAACATATATTATAACTAGCTTTTTTCCGTGACTTCTCCGTCTCCCTAGAGTTACAGATAAGATTCGTTGCAGCCAAGAAATATAATGTTTCCCTACAAGATCTGAGACGCCATTCATAAACAGCCCAACACATTGCCTCTCAGGTCATTCTTTATTCCATGCCGACTCAAAATGTATCGTTTTAGAGTACTTGAAATGAATAATGTTTTTTTACTATTGAAATTATTTATTATTTAATAGTTTTCCTAGTTTTTACTCGTAGCATTATTATCAATAAAAGAACTGTTTTTAAAGTAATTTGCATAAATATTTGTTTTTTTTGTTATAAATTGACAGATATTTTATCTCAAGGTCATTATCCATTATAATTAATGCACATTTATGACAGATTAGCGTTTGCGTTTGGCAGGTGCCCCACGAATAAGGAGTTGATCAATACATCTAAATTTGCCTCCACTATTTGGAGAAATATCCCTAAGTAGTAAGTATTTAGAATCCACTTTAAACCATAGGACCGGGTTAATATATATATAAAGCATTGGGCTTAGGGCTGACAACTCTACCCCGTGAAAAGAAAAAAACAGAGGCCGAAAATAACAGAAAAATTACAGTGGTCTAGTGTCTTGCTTTTAAACAGTAGGTCCCGGTCTAATATAACTGTGTAGCGTTGGGCTTACAGCCCTACTCTGTAAAAAATAAAACATTTTCGATCTAGAAATCTGCCAGTAGGCCCAAGGTCTTGACCACAATGGGGCTGTTGCGCCAACGAAGAAGAAATAAGTATTTAAAGGTATAAATGCACCCACCTTCTCATGCCCAACAAAAGTACATTCCTGTTCATAGATTTGGTGTGCCCATCTCCAGCAGAGACATGGTACTAGTTTTCAGTTCAGCTTCGCTTGTCTTTGATTTTGATACATACTATGCTTAAATTTCTGAGGCCTGAGTGGCTAGCGCTCTGGCGCTCGGAACCACAGGTTTCGGTTCGAATCCCAGCGGTGTCATGGATGTGTATAGTGGTTCGAAGTCCACTTTAAACCGTAGGTCGCGGTCTAACAGGATCGGTGAGCGTTGCGGGGGTAATGTTGCTCCGCGTCCGTGGCTTATCTTCAAGCTACAAGCACCTCCTGGGTAGTGCTAAGTGAGTAACGTTTTTGCAGCGCTTGCCTTAAGGCATCAAAGACAAGTGTCTAAGTGTTTTCCAGCTGCATTTGAACAAAAAAAAAAAAATGCTTAAATTTCATTCTTCTAAACTAATTTCTTCTTGGTTTGGGGATTTAATTTTCCACTAGTCTATAAAACTGAAATGAATTCTTTTTACGAACACCACCAAAAATACTAATTTGAAAATTAATAAATTAGTTCTGTTTGAAAATAAGAAAAAATAATGCGTGAGCAAAAAGATTAGTTTGTTGTAGAATTATTAGCTATCGCAACGAATAATAAATTAATATCGATTTCTGGCGAGGCATAATTTTTGAAATTTTATGGGATACTTTTTACCTGGTGTAAAATATACAAACCCATGTTTGTGAAAATTGCAACACCACGGAAGGACTTACGCGAGTGAGCTGAAATTTTCAGGAAATGCAAATTAGCGCATGATATGCAAATGATTACAATTTCAAATCCGTAGCGGATGCGTCATGCTGAGCAGCGCCCTCTGAACGCCGGATGGATCCGAATAAATAGACGGATGTAGCGAAGGCGTGTATGGTTATCGGCGGTTATCTGCTAGTGGTAAACGTTAGCTCAATCGTTACTTATGCCTCTTCGACGAAAGAGAGCGAGACTTGAACAACTTACAGAGTTTGAACGGGGAGAATCATCGGCCTTCGTGAAGCTGGATTGTCTTATCGTGCAGTAGCCGCTCGTGTGCAGCGTAACAGCAGCACAGTGATTCGTCTCTGGAAGCAGTGGACGGACGAGTGTCGGACAGCTCGGAAATCCGGGAGTGGACCCCGAAATGTGACGTCCGCTCTCGATGATAGACACCTGGTCCACATGGCGCTGACGGACTGTACAGCTTCCTCTAGACAATTGGCAGCACAGTGGTCAATAGCTACAGGTGTCAATTGCTACAGGTGCTAAGAATTGTGGGCAATCTGAACAGCAACCAGTACATCAGTGAAGTTCTAGAGCCCAAGCTGTTCCCTTCCTTCAAAGCTTGCCAGGCGCTGTATTTCAACAGGACAATGCCCGCCCTCATATTGCTAGGACTTTTCAATCCTTCTTTGCAACGCGGCAGGTACAGCTTCTTCCTTGGCCTGCGTATTCCCCGGATATGCCGCCGATTGAACATGTCTGGGATTTCGTTGATCGGCGTCTCGCTCGCGATCCTCGTCCTGCTGCTTCTGCAGACGAACTTTGGGTGCGCATACAAACAATATGGAATGCTCTTCCTCAGGCAGACATTCAAAATTTGTTTGACTCCATGCCACGTCGTGTAGCAGCACTTATTGCGGCGCGTGGTGGCTACACAAAATACTGATTCCGATCTCTTGTTATTGTTTGTTTGCTTTGAACATTTAATCATTTATTTGTACCACTGCTACTCAACTGTGTATTAAATTTCATTCAATTATGACAATTCCTTCATGGTGTTGCAATTTTCACAAGCATGAGTTTATGTATAAACTTTTTCCTGGCTAAATGTAAAGATGATACTCTAACTAAATTGGGATGGGTCAAGTTTTGGTTTGTCGTTCTACGGTCATCTTGTGCACACGAGGGCTAAGCAGACCGGAACCTACAGTTTAAAGTGGATTATTACTACACCACAACACTGTGCCTAGAGCTGAGTTACCCCTATACAGTTTGGGAATGATGTGAGTGAGAAGTCTAACTGGGCTCGGAGTCGCTCTACTGTCATATGAGCCAGGGACCTACGGCTTAAAGTGGATTCGAACCACTACATACATCTATGTCACCTCCTGGATTCGAACCCGAAACCTATGGCACCGAAAGCCAAGTTTGGTTTGTGGCTGGAGTTTTGGAACCAAAAGTGGATTCCGAACCACTAACAAACACTCATGCCACCTCCAGGATTCGAACCTAAAGCCTGTGATAACGAAGGCCAGAGCGCTAGCCACTTAGCCACCAGACAGCTTGGTATTGGTCAAGGTTTTCGACATCTTCAAAATTATTAAAACATGCATAATGAATGAAAAATAATCAGGAGAAATAAAAATGAAAATTAATTATTACGACACATAAATATTTTCTTTAAAATTATATAATTTTTGATTATTGAAATTATTAATAAGTATAGAGGGACAATGACAATAATACTCAGGGACGAATATAAACTATATAAAGTTTTAAATATTCAAAACAGGGGCCTGAATAGCTCCGGCGCTCGGTACCACAGGTTTCGGGTTCGAGTCCCGCCGGTGTCATGGATGTTTGTGATTGTTCGGAATCCACTTTAAAACCGTAGGTCTGATCTAACATGATCGTAGAGCGTTGCGGATGTATTGTTACCCGCGTCCATAGCTTATTTTCAAGCTACAAGCACCTCTTGGTAGGGCTAAGTGAGTAACGTCGGTGTAGCGCTTACCTTAAGGCATCCAAGACAATTGTCAAAGTGTTTTCCAGCTGATTAGAACAAAAATATATTCAAAACATTTTAACTATAAAAAAATAATTTTTGTTAACTCAAGATTTCCAAACATTAAATTCAAACAAAGGATATGAGAGATGAATTTAAGTGTCAGAAAAATACTAACATTGATACCCTCATGGTCTAGTGAACAATAACCACTACATTTTTGTTTTGATTTGGAATTGTTTCAACAATAAATATTAGTTGTGAAACTTTGGCTTTCAACCGTGTGGTCCTAAAATAGCAGAAAATTTCAAATCGCCACGAAATCGGGAACTGTTCTAGTACTTTTCTGAAATATTGTTTTTCATCCATTTCCATACAATTGACAATATCTTTAATCTGATAGAGAAAAAAAAAGAAGCTGCATACGAAAATTTACATTACGCAGGTAAATGTGAAAAGAAACAGTGTAAAATTTCAAAATATAAACATTTTTTAATAATTTTTATTAGATGTGGCTTTCTTCGCATTGGAATTGCATCACAACACTACTTAAACTAGAGAATAGGGAATATAATTTTTAAATATGTTCTTTCCTAAATTTCTTGCTGCTTGATGGCCAATTGACTAGCTCTCTAGCCTTTGGCACCATAGGCTTAAGGTTCGTATCCTGGTGGTGGCATGGATGTTTGTGGCGGTGGCATGAATGTTTGTGAGAGGCTAGGAAACCAAGTTAAACTATAAGACCCGATCTAATTCCAAAAGTGTGCACAAAATGACCGTAGAGCGACACAAAAAAAAAAAAAAACACACTAAATTTCGTTTTTTAATAATATGATTTTGCTTTGGAACTCGGTTGCACAGGTTTTCGGGTTCTGAGTCCCGGGGGTGCCATGGATGTATATAGTGGTCCTGAATCAACGTTAAACCGTAGATCCCGATCTATTCTTATTTAACAAGTGATGAAAATTTTATTGAGTTTATATTAAATTATGTGTCTGTTGTTGTGTCTACTTCTCAGTGTCCTGAAGTGAGGGGTGACATCCCATGACAATTTACTCATGGATGGAGTTATGGGTAGCTTCTGTTCTGATGGAACACCCGTTGGTAAAAGTCTGACTTGGTTCTGTGTCGTAGAAGAATAGGGTAGTGCCTACCGGGAGGACTTTCAAGGGAAACTAACCACTACTATTACAACACCACGCACGCCACATTACTGTGCCTAGAGCCCTATACAGTTTGGGAATGATGTGGGTGAAAGGCCTGACTGAGTTCTGTGACGCTCTACAGACGTAGGAGACCGGGACCTACGGTTTAAAGCAGATTCCGAACCATTACAAGCATCTATGGCGGGACTCGAAACCGTAACCTGTGGCACCGAGCGCCAGAGCGCTAGACACTCGGCCATTCAGTCTCCAGGAGGAGCTAACCCGCATTTACGTATCGCATCGGAGAAAACCTGAAAAACTCCCACCAGGTAGTTCGACTCACGAGGCTAGATGCTGAAAGTCACAAACGCCATCAAGTCAGTCTCTGATTTTTAGAAATAGTGTCTACAACAAAGCCACCAGCTCACCGCATGCTGCCACTAAGCCGCGAGTCGGGTTATATATTGAATTATTCAAATATTTATTAAACTATTTTGACTTCATTGAAAATTCGTATTTTAATAGCATTTTAATGGAAGTAAGTTATTTTCCACTTTATTATCATTTTTCCAATGACACAATTTGTTTTTATCAAAATGTACACTTTTACCAAAAGTAACAAATTTTTATCAAAGCAAGATAAAAAAATGACAGGAAAATGTATTCAATTTCATCAAAATACTATTCCGTCTTCATACATAAATAATACCAATGATACATATTGTCATTGTCTAACTTTCAGTCTTTTTTTAAAACTTTCCTGATTAAAGTGCACTTGGGAAACTACTCGTCGTCGATATTCATTCCAGTAGCAGATGATTGATATGACTTCCAACTCGAAGCCAGATTTCCAATTAGCTTCTACTCAGATGATCACTGGAACAGTCGAATGTCAGGGAGCTAAACCGTTTTGTGATTGGAGGGCTTCAGTTGAAACTGATGGTTCTCGCCCAATTTTATGACGAGGAAAAAAAATTAAGAGTCATTGTCTCTGATTTTACTACTATTAATGGTTTTCAGACTGTGGAGGCCGACTCCCATGGGTCTCGTGGTTATGTTGTAAGTGACAGCTCTGATTTTACTGCTACTGATCTCAGTAAATCATTATTTCTCTGACTGTGGATCTTAAACCACAAGATGAGCGGGGATGTATTGAAAAAGGATCTCTGATTTAAATGATAATTAAAAATCAATTATTGTCAAATTGTGGGACTCGACTCATAAGGGGAGAAGGGATTTTTAATAAAGGTCTCTGATTTTACTGACACTAAAGTATCGAAATCTATCCTTCTGGTGCTGGTTCACAGGTTTCGGGAACGAGTCCTGCTGTGACATGGATGTTTGTAGTGGTTCGAAATCCTTTTTAAACATTAGGTCCTGGTGCTATATGATTACTACTACACATCTTTTACTACAACCCGGTACTACTACATCACCACACCACATTACTGCCTAAAGCTGAGTTGTCCCCTAATTTGGGGATGATGTGGATGAGATGTCTGATTGATCTTCGTGACTCTGTACGATCACTATGAGACCAGGTCAGTTACTGCTTAAAGGGGATTCTGAACAACTGAAACATCCATGGCCCCACTGGGACTCGAAACCGAAACCTGGGGCATCAAGCACTTGCAGCAGAGACACTCGGCCATTTAGGTTTGCACTGGGAGATTAACCCGTATTTGCGTATAGTATGAAAAATCCAAAAAGCTCCACCAGGTTGTCCGACTAATGAGACAAGATGCTGAACATCACAAACGCCATTGAGTGTCCTCGTTTTTTGAACAGTGTTCACAACAAAGCTGCCAGTGGAATGAACTTCAGCCTAATGCTCACCAGCGCCGCATTTTACCACTGAGCCACGAGTCGGACTATATTAAATTATTCAAATATTTATTAAACGACTTTGACTTCATTGAAAATTCACATTTTAATAACATTGTTAATGGAAGTAATTTTTTTCTCTTTTTAACAAATAAATATTTACAAGGAATACAATTTTTTATTAAAAAATATACAATTCTACCAAAGTAACAAAAAATAAGATAAAAAATTACAGGAAAAACCTTGTTTAATTTCATTCAAAATATATTTTCGTATTCATACTTATAAATAATACCAAATACAAATTCATCAATGTCTAACTTTCAATATCCTTTAAAACTTTTCTGATTAAAGTGCGCCTCAGAAAACTTACTCATCGTCGATATTCATTCCAGTAGCAGATGATTGATGTGACTTCCAACTCGCTATTGAAGCCAGATTTTTGATTAGCTTCCACTCAGATGATCACTGGAACAGTCAAATGTCAGGGCAGCTGAAACTTATTGTGATTGGATAGCTTTCAGTTGAAACTGATGGTACTCGGCCAATTTTATGACGAGGGAAAAAAATTAAGAGTCATTGTCTCTGATTTTACTACTATTAATGGTTTTCAGACTGTGGAGGCCGACTCCATGGGGCGAGTGGTTATGTTGTAAGTGACCTCTCTGATTTTACTGCTACTGAACTCAGAAAATCATTGGTTCTCAAACTGTGGAACTTAAACCCCAAGATGGGCGGGGATGTAATGAAAAGGCCTCTCTGATTTAAATGATACTTAAATCAGTTATTGTCAAATTGTGGATTCGACTCATAACGGAAACAGCCATTTTTAATGAAGGTCTCTGATTTTACTGCTACTAAAGTGTCTAAATCTAGCTCACTGGGGCTGGGTGCAACAAAATTTCGGGTTCGAGTCCCAGCTGTGACATGGATATTTGCAGCGATTCAGAATCCCTCTTTAAACCATAGGTCCTTATGATTACTACTACATCACAGCGCCTAGTGCTGAATTGCCTTTTATAGTTGGGAATGATGTGAGAAGCCTAATTTGGACTCTGTGACGCTCTACGGTCTATAGAGATGACCTTTCATAAGTCACCTACAGTTAAAAGTGAATTCGAACCACTACAAACATTCATGACACCTCCGGAACTCAAATCCGAAACCTGTATGGTTCCAAAGTCTAGAGCACCAGCCAATTGGCTATCAAGCATTTGCGTATCGTACGGGGAAAATCCGGAAAACTCCACAGGTAGTCCGATTAATGAGGCAAGATGCTGAACATCACAAACGTCATCGAGTCTCTTCGTTTTTTTAGAAACAGTGTATACAACAAAGCCGCTAGTGGGTTTGAACCTCAGCCGTAATCTCACCAGCGCCGCAAGTTTCCACGAGTCGGACTATAATAAAGTATTTAATTATTTGTTAAACGACTTTGACTTCATTGAAAATTTATTTTAACAACATTTCAATGGAAGTAATTTTTCAAATTAAAACATAAATTTTACAGAAGATACAATTTTTTTATTAAAAATGTACACTTTTACCAAAAAGTAATATTTTTCGCAAAAAATAAGATAAAAATTACTGAAAAACCTATTTAATTTCATTCAAAATATAATTCCGTATTCATATAAATAATACCAACGATCCATATACATCAATGTCTATCTTTCAATACCTTTTAAAACTTTCTTGATTAGAGTGCGCTTCGGAAACTACTTCATCGTCGCCGATATTCATTCCAGTAGCAGATGATTGATATGACTTCCAACTCGCTATTGAAGCCAGATTTTTGATTAGCATTCTACTCAGATGATCACTGGAACAGTCAGATGTCAGGGGAGCTGAAACGCATTGTGATTGGATAGTTTCAGTTGAAACTGATGGTTCTCGCCCAATTTAATGACGAGGGAAAAAATTAGTCATTGTCTCTGATTTGACTACTATTAATGGTTTTCAGACTGTGGAGGCCGACTCCCATGGGACGCGTGGTTATGTTATAAGTGACCTCTCTGATTTTACTGCTACTGATCTCGGTAATACAATTGGTCTCAAATTGTAGAACTTAAAACCCCAAGAGGCACTATGATGTATCGAAAAGGGGGTCTCTGATTTAAATGATACTTAAATCAATTGCGAGATTCGCGTCATAAAGAGAATGGGGATTTTTAATCTCTTTTTGGACACAGAAAGAAAACAGAACAGGTAAAAGAACAGGCCTCTTTTTATTTTATGCTAATAAAGTGTTTAAAAATCTAGCGCTCGGCAGCTCGGTGTCCCAGGTTTCGGGTTCGAGTCTCGGCTGTGCCATGGATGTTTGTAGTGGTTTGGAATCTATTTTAAACCGTAGGTAAGGTCTAATATGACTACAACTACTACACCACACCACATCACTGCCGAGTTGCCCCCTTTACAATTTGGGAATGATGTGGATGAGAAGTCTGATTAGGCTCTGTGGTCATATGAACAGTCATATCTACGGTTTAAAGTGACTTCTGAACCATTACAAACATTCATGGCAACGCCGGGACTCGAACCCGAAATCTATGGTACCGAAAGACAGAGCACTAGCCACCGGCCATCAGGCCCCAGGTCTAATATGACTATAGAACATTGGGCGTAGGGCTGACAACTCTACCCCGTAAAATATCTCGGTCTCGAAATCTGTCGAATAGACAGATGATCTTGACCCAGCATGGGGCTGTTGCGCCAATGAAGAGAAAGAAAGAAGAAAAGTTCTCAAAGGGTTAATTAAGGGTCTCAAATGTGAAGCTTGAATGCAAGGTGGGGGTAAGATATCGTAAGAAGTCTCGTTGGTTTTATTGATATTGAACTCATTTAATCAATGGTTCTCCAACTGTGGGGATCAACTCGTAAGAGATGCCGGAACATACTGGAAGAAAACTTCTCTGATAATTGCAATTGAACTCTAAATGATTGGTTCTCGAACAGTCGCAGTTAAGGAAGCGAAGCTTCTCTAGAAAAGGCTAAAAAAAGGCTTCTAGTCTTACTGAATTATTTTCAAACTGTGAGGTTCTGACTCGCATGGGAGCGAGGATATATTAAAGGAGGTCTCTGTAATTTTACTGCTACTCAACCCTAAATCAGTGGTTCCCAAGCGTTCCTAAATGTGGGAACCATTGATTTAGAGAATTAAACCTCTTAAGTAAATGAAAAAGACATAATATCCTTATGCGATATCCCATTAACAGCATTCCTTACACACCTGCTGCTTGGCAAATGTTATTTCAATTTTAGATATTTTTAAAATTTTTACATATGGCCATACGAAAAATGAAAGCAATTTTTCCTCCGAAAATGCGTCCGAATATATGTTGCATTCATCGGTATTCAAAACGACAAGAATGCAAAAATATTAATGATGGGAATTAATTAAAACTACATCGTTGTATCTAATAAAAGCAATTATAAATTATTTCTAAATATGCATTATAAGCAAATATGAATATGATTAATAGTACCAATCAGTTTTTAATCAGTCTATATTGTTATAATTCAGATGCATACATAAACGGAGGCATGTTTTAAAAAAATCATAATTAGTATGGATTTGTACATTGTATTTGTTTTTGTATTGTATTGTATTTGTATTTGTATTGACCCGTGTATTTTTGCACAAATTTCAAGTTATTATTGACTGGTTTTTTTTATTATTGTTAATAATTAAAAATAAATGCGAACAAAAAAGAAACCGTTTCGGTATTGCTCGTATATCAAGTATAATAGCAGATATGTCCCAACGTTACCCGATTACAGAAAAAAACATTAGTTTAATAAAAATTAAATTAAGAAAATATCTGTGAAGAATTTAAATAACTCCTCTTTAATATAAATTGGTTAAATAAAGCCATTATTCTAATGCAAGAATTCTAATATTTTTTCCCTTTCAGTTGTTAACAACCACTTTAAATAATATAAAGGTGCTACCGAAAGCTAATACTGTAAATTTTTTACATAAATTTTTTACAATAATTTGATTAATGGTACCAAACAGTTTTAAGGGTGGCACCATGTAGTGGCATGAAAATCTGAAGGCAATAAAAAATAATGATGGTTTTTATTTAATTAAAAATAATACAAATATTTTCGTAATTTTTGGTTATTAATATTTGAAACTAAATAGCAAAAACCAAAAGAAAAACTGAGCATCTAAGTGTTATAGTTTTTAAATTAAAATGTAACATATATACATACATGTATCCATATTTATATTTAAAGATTACATCAAATCATTTTTATTATTTTTATTTTAATACTTCAGGTTTATATTTGTAATATTTCTTACAGAAAACGTATTGACAACCCCTTTTAAATGATTTTTTATTGTTTAAAAAAGAAGAAAAAAATACCATTGAATTATTTATAAACAATGGAAAACATTGAAAATTTTCTATTGCGAGCATTCTTTAATAGAAAAAATTAGGTACTTACGTATTAACGGTACCTTTGGCGACAGTTGCGCCAATAAAGAGCACACGCGCCAACCGCAGCTACAGATTTAGCGGTATTTAAGTGGCACCAATCTATTCTATTGGTTTGGTAACCTTAGTAGCTGTTAGATTGGCGACACTTAAAACCGCCAAGTCCGTCGCCAAGGTACCGTTAATACGTAAGTACCGAAAATTATTTTAACTAATTAATTAATTGAGATCAAATTAAAAATTTTTTTTTATCTAAACAATCTTTTATTTTTTAATATTTTTTATTTATGTAAATTATATTAATGGTTTAATATTTTTTAACAAAATTAATATATTAATCTTCATTTTCATGCATTACTTGGACATCATCCATGTACTATTTTACTAGTACATCATCCTTACTTTTTACTCATCATCCTTTTATGATTGACCTATATGAGTAATTGGAGCAGATTATTCTTTTCTTTTGTTCATTTGTCTTTACCTTCCATTA
Source organism: Caerostris extrusa (assembly GCA_021605095.1). Classification (NCBI taxonomy): domain Eukaryota; kingdom Metazoa; phylum Arthropoda; class Arachnida; order Araneae; family Araneidae; genus Caerostris; species Caerostris extrusa. Next base: position 16,349 of record BPLR01017102.1, on the reverse strand, counting down.
ATAAATCATTACATGATCTGTGTTCATTTTTATTTTTATTAAAACGTCGTTTGGCATCAGCTGAGTCATGATATTGTTATTCTTATTCTAAGTGGGCTTGGCAGAAGAATTAAGTTTAACTTTCTGTTCGTTCTAATTTATTGAGAAATTGTATTTGACATTTTAATATTTTCATAAAAATAATATACAGAATATTGCTGTTCTGAATGTCACTTAATATTAAAAAGAAAATTATTTTAAAAGGTTGCTTTTTAAAAAAAATATATTTTTATAATGAAATAAATTTTCTTTTTTAAGTTCATAAATTTAATAGTAGAATTTAATAAAAATTAACAAAATTAAGTTGGAAATTACTTTTATACAATGTATAATTCTTTTTGTAGAAATTCATTTTTCTTCCTATTTCTCGAATACAATAATTAATCATATTGTAAAAATATTGAATTGTGATATAAATGATAAAATAAAAGTGCATTTTTTATACAATAGCGTACATAGTAAAGTAATTATATTAAAATGCATAACACATAAAAATTACACTTTAGAAATCCATAATTAAAAATATATAATAGACTGGGTTTGTGTACAGGTTGCTAATAAAATTAAGAATTTAATGTAAGAACAAAAGCATAACCGCAATCTTAAAAAAAAACCCATGAAATAACATTGTCTTTGCTTTCACCGTAAATCTTTTTTGAACAAATTTACATTATTTAATTATATAATTATTAGTTCGTGAAAGATATTTAAATAAACCAATATGAATAGCCCGTGAAAGTAATTAAAAAGGAATAGACCAATAAGAAACGTTGAAAGAATTTAAGAACAAAAATTGATCAAGGAAATGAAAACCTGCACTCGAATAGAATACCCATAATTTTATGGATAAATAATTTTAAAAATTTCGAATATATAACAAATAAGAAGAACTTTAACTATTATAATCGGACGACATGTTTTATCCTCCACTTTCATTCTAACTTTAATTCATAAAATTAATTATTATTAACAAAAATAATTAATAAAAATAACTACAATATTTGTTTAAAATAATTATTTAATATTAAAAATTACTTATTTATTCAATTAAAATTCAATTCTAAATCTGAAATGATTTATTATTGGTTGTTGAAAATTTTGCATTGGTTTGAATGAAAGTAGTTTTGTTTTTAAGAATTTAAATCACTATTTTTAATATTTTTTACAATTATTTAAAAAATATAAAATAAAATATTGTAATAAAAATCAATCACAACTTTTATTGTTATTTATAGAATTAAAAAATTTTTTTTTTTTTTTTGCATATTCAAAACTGACATTAAAATCGTTTTCAATCTAGTTTTAAAACCTAAAAAACAAAAACTTTTTTTAGTTCTTAAAATATTTAATTGTTTTCAAGCTTTTTAATAACGATAAATTTATTATTTTATAATACTCAATTCTTTATTATAAGTAAAACTTAAATTTCAATAAAACTTACTTTCAGTCCTTTATTAGTACATACAATTAGATATACAATATCCATACTATCTTTATTAATAATTTATACCAAAAATATTTTTATGTTTATGTATTATGGAAATGCAGACGATTTACAATGGATCTTAATTCGAATACAAAATATTAATTATCTTTTGGCAAAACTTTTTTTAAAAACCTGATTTCTTAAATAGAATCTCACAATAATAAAACAGCAATATTTTTTCTTAAATGCTTTTATTAAGGAAATTATGGCTAATAAATAAATAAAAATGCAATAAAATAATTTTTATTTTTATTTCGTATTTTATTTGAATAAAATCAACCATTTTCTTTCCTTACTACCATGCTACTTATAAACATAAACTTTTATTGATAACAACTTCGAATCTATTTAGAAGCGAAGTTGTAGGATTTTATTAAAATATCAGCACTTATTTTTTTTCCCGGTAAATTATGTTAAGGAAAAAATGTTTACGAAGATTAAACATTTATGCTTGATTCAGAAAACTTCCAAGAGAAAATATTAAGCAATCTCAATTTTCGCACTTATTCGTAACTCAATTCTTACATTAAACATTGACATTTATATAAAAACACGTTAATAATAATACAATGCTCGAAATGTATTTTTTGCACTTTTAAAAATTAAAATATTATATAAGGTTAAAAATTTTTTCTTAAATTACACTACTACATTTAATTCATTATTTTCTTTAAATTAAATGCTATCCACATCATAAAAACTCGGATTTTTTTAATGATGTCTATAGCATATCAATGTGATCAATGCAACACTTTTAAACTTTTAAACTGAAGTCTTAAACTTTTTTATATTCATTAAAAATCAACTGTATATTAAAAACAAATATTACAAAACTAAAGATTAAAAAGAAGACTTGAACAAATCTAGGCTTTTTTACGTGTATACATTAAAAAGATTGTTCATCATTCATTTCTCTGTTCGTGGTAATGATGGACTGAAAAAGAATTACAGTGGCCATTTGGCACCAAAGAAATAGGTTTCCATCGAATAGTAAAATCTCACGTCGTAGAAACCAGCTAGTCGAAGCTTGAGTGCGAAGTACATTAGATTTCTGATTGGGGGCCTATTAGTTGAGTGACTGGCGCTCGGTGCCACCGATTTCGGGTTCGTGTCCCGGAGGTGCCATGGATGTTTGTAGTGGTTCGAATCCACTTTAAAACCGTAGGTCCCGGGATCTAATGTGATCGTAGAGTTATGTTATCGTAGAATTATGTTAGAGTTAGAGAGGGATATGTTACTCGCATCCGTAGCATATCTTCGAGTTATACGTGCCCCTGGGCAGTGCTAAATGAGTAATAGCGTTCGTCGATGCAGCCCACATTGGGCTGCTCCCAGGAAAATGGTCGATACGACCCAGTCCTCAACGTAATAAAAAGATATTTCTGATTGGCTGAAGTTCTACGACGTGAGATTTTTAGTATCTGGTGGAAACCAACTTTTAATTACAACGAATTGGTAAGAAATCTTTAGCTATCTCTAGCTTCTGTGAAGCAATGGAATGGTCTCGATGGCAGCGATTATTTGACTGAAAGATACTGTAATTCGATTTGTCAGTACGTGTAGTTACAAGTTGTGGATTGGCAGACAACGTTTTTCCGTACCCCCATTATAAACAGTCAAAAGTTCTCAACTTGGTATGTTACATATATGTGTCCCAGAACCTTAAAAACATTTAGATAATCTTTTATTGAATAAAAACACCATATTTAAACCATACTGGTTTTTTTTTTTTATTGTCTTTTCAAAAGTGTAAAGATATTTTTTGGAATAAAATTACAGTGGATATTCAATTAAAAAAACCTATGACCTTTAGCTACAAAGTAGATAAAATATTATATTAAATCTCTCACTGTTACGATTTTTAAAGCACATCTTGATTTGAAACATTTAACCGAACGGCAGTTATTATCTCCCTTTACGAATGAGCCTCCAGTAGTCTTTCAGAACTTCGTAAACTCTTTCATTCGTGACTGAAAACTGAAACCAGACCGAAAGGTAATTCTCCGCCACACTAAAACTGACAAACAAAACCGCGTGACTTTCAATTTCCATCCAATTTGCAACAAACCTGTTAAGTGTAAGGTACTCCAAACTTTCGCCACTCATGTTAAAAAATATAGATATATTTTCAATTAAAATATATCGTTCAGGTTATTCTTTAATCCTTCCGGAATGCATTGTCCTTTCCTTATCATCCGTCGGTGGGCTATTTGTGGTACACATGAGGTCAACCGATGTTAAAAATATAGACATTATTCCAGTCAAAACATATCATTCAGTTTATTCTTCCAATTCGTGCACGTGAGAACATACTTAAAAAGCTAGCCATAAAGAAAACGGAATTCAATTGAATTAAATGTTCTTGAAATACGTGATTTTTTACTAGATGTCAGTGAGATAAAAAAAAAAGAAAATCAATGGTTTCACTACCAAAAGAACATAATATTCGTTCATTTCATTCGAGAAGCCATTCATCCTTATCATGGCTGAGTCATCAAATCATAAAAACCTCATCACATCCATATTCAATGATATTCAATGAATGGAAATCATCCAATTTAAGCAGGTACTAAATGTCAGAATATGAAAGAAAATGGTGCTGTTTGAATTTTTTTCTCTCAAAATAAAATGAAACCTTATTTAACCTTAAAAGTGGTTAAACAGATAAATTACAGCATTAAAAAGATGTGAAAATGAATATCTGTAAATTACAAATTCATGGAAACTTAATTTCATCAAATGGAAATAGATCATTATTTTGAAAGCAACAGAATATATTTAAACGGTTTCTATTCAAATCGATTATTAACAAATCGAGTTAGCAAATTAGGCAGATAATTCTTCTATAAGAGTTTTTAGCAAATTAAAATGGTTTAATCGCATATATCTTATCTGAATTACTACAAACGTTGTTTTGCCATGCATTATTTCTATAAAATTTTTTTAGTTAAATAAAAACTAACTTTACCATTGTCAAATGTGGTTAATTGGAAGAGGTTTTATTTTTACTTATATTTCGGATAAAAGAAATTTCATTCTCTAAATCATGTCAGATTAAAATATTTGTTAAGAATTGCACAATAAAAATGTGTTGTTTTTCTCTAAAACATTAAATTAACAACTGTAAACATACTTATATCTGCCACATATCATAATAAATTGTACCAATCAAATTACTGTAATAAAAAAAGTTTAATTTTATTAATGGAATAGCGTATTCTCTAAAGCATGTATTCTTCTTTATATTGAGTAAGAGAAACTACAAAATAATTATTTGAAAATTGCAATAAAAACGATAACCCATATATATTTCGGGGTATAAATATATATTAGGGTGAAATCACTTAAAAAAATAGATTACGAGAATTTACCAAATATGCACAAAAATTTTCATAAGAATCGGTCAAAATTTAAATTAATTTAAATTTATATTATAGAAAGAGATTTGATTTAAAAATTAAAATTATTTTCTAGATTTGTTTATGTTGTATGAACAGCAATTCGAAACTGAAATTTTTGGAATATAACTATTATATTATTATTGAGATTTGTTTGTTATTAACGACAGATCTACTTATTAACAAAGGTCAGAAATCCACAAATGGACGCATATAAGTTTATTAAAAGAGATTTTCCATGGAATAATTTTGTTTCTTATTCCATTTGGTAGATAGCAACATCTTTACCAAGTCCAAGAACTCGTGTGGTGCCATGGGAGAAGAAAGGAAAGGGGAGGGGGGGGCTTTGTTGGCTCCGTGATGATGAACTAGTGCCTTCTGGGAAGATTTTTTTTTGAGAAGTACCACGCATTTGCGTATCGTATGAGAGAAAATACAGAAAACTCCTACCAGATAGTCTGAACTAGAGAAACAAGAAGCTGAACATTACAAATGCCATCGAGTCTTCTCGTTTTTTGAAACAGTGTATACAGCAAAGCAGCCAACGGATTAACCTCAGCTCTAATACCTACCCCCGTTTAATCTAAATTTGCCTACCGTTACGTAAAGTTGACCTATTACATTAATTCTGTTAATTTTGAATCTTCACTAATATATATATATATATATATATATTAATGAAAAGCTTACAATCGAAAATATTAGATGAGAATGATTTGTCTAATCTGTCGTCAGATAAAAATAATGTAAAAACTAAAAGAATGTAAAAGAATAGCGATATCGAAGAGGCCAATTACGGAAATCAACAAAAAGTTTATAATATATAAGAAACCTCGAAGAAAAAAATTTTAAATACTTCACAGAAATTTTTAAAAAGCCATTTTTGTAATTTTTCGCAATTAAAAAAATTTCTGTTGATATTTTTTCGATTTTGAGAAATATAAAGCACCAGCTTTTGCAAAAACAGAAAATATTATGCAATTTTTTATAATAATTAAGCAAGTAATGTTCGATTTCATAAAACAATTTACACAAATAAACAGTGTCGCTATTACATTTTCTTTTCGCAATCAAAAAAGAACTGTTAATCTGTGAAGTCTTTAAGTTTAATGGATAAGTTTAAATACTGGTGTGATTTATAAATTTTTTTGAAGCTTTTTGTACTCCAATGATAATATTTTTGTATCAAAGTGCTATGCAACATTGCGTTTTGAAAAAAAGTCAATATTTTTTACTCTATTAAATTTATTAATTACCTGAGATACTACTGAAAAGTTTCATTCGAGGTAGGCATCTCAGAAATAATACTGAATACTACTAATATTTTATACTGCGTAGGTTTGGTATTATACAGTAGAAAATACAAATGGAATTTATGATAAAGTATTGCAAAATATAATCTGATGGTTAACTAATATATTCTAAACTTTTCGTTCCCATATGAAAGCTCATCATGTTTGTTTGTTTTTTTCCCAAATTACGTTTCAAACTACGTAAATAATAGAAAACGTATATACGCTAAGCAATCTACAAAATTCTAAGTGTCTTTACAATTTAGTAACCTTACTTTATATATATATATATTATATATATATAATAAAATATATATATATAGTAATTTTATTTAAACTAAATTACTTTAACTAAATTAAACAATTTAAATTTTAATAACTAATATAAGCTTTATTAACTTATATAATTTAGCTTTTAACTAAATTAACTTAATTTTATTTTAACTAATCTACTGTAACTTATACGTAATTTTACTTTAATGTAACTTTAGTTTTTTAATCGTAGAATGCAATTTTTGCAACGAGTGTATTTAATGATTATTTTTACCACAAATTTCCAGTAAATATATTTAACAAAAAGTTAACATATTTTAATGAAAATATTTCATAGAAAAATTGGCAATCGAAAATGAGTTATCGCTTTATAAAAAATTATGACAAACATTTATTTCTAAACATGTGAAAGTAATTAAGTCACAACAACGCTGTTAAATCAGGTATAGATGGCATTATTTTTAATATTTAGTAATAAAATAGATATTCATTTAAATGGTGGATAAGGTTAAATAATAATAATAATAAAATAAATTACAACAAGATAAAAACAGCATATTTTTTTACATGATTTTTTTTTATGGAAATTGTTTAATTTATTTTTTCTTTTTTCTCTCTACAATTTTGGGTTAAGCAAAAAAAAAAATAAAAAAAAAAAAAAAAAAAAAAAAAAAAAAAAAAAAAAAAATAAATGACCTGCACGTATTTTTAACTATCCTTAATAATATACAAATTTAATTACCCTTTGCTTAGAATAAAAAGTTCTTATTTTCAAAGGTGATGATATATGATTATATATCAGATGCTATGTATTTAATACAATTTTAGCATCGAAATAGATTATTATATATCGATGCTAAATTATGTGTTTACTTTTCTACAAGGTTACAAAAATAAATAAATAAATAAAATAAGAAACTACATTAGAATTGCCATAATTGAAATTTCCAGAAAAATGACAGAAATATTAAACGAAGGATAAGGAGAGGGTAAAAACTAATAATTGATTTAAAAAAAAAAAAATAATTTTCTAGAAATAATAATAATAAAAAAAAGTAACTGACTAAATTTTCATTTTAAACTGCAAACCGTCATACAAAGCCGCTATTTATAATATGTAATATATATATATATATATATATATATATATATATATATTTTCAAAAATGATTAAAAAAATAATAATAAAGAACTACATTAAAATTGAAATATTAAAAATGAAAAAGAAAGGTAGAGGGTAAAAAAAAAAGCTAATAATTAACTTAAAATAATAATTTTTTAGAAACAATCCAAAAAAAATAATAAGAGACTAAAATTTAATTCTAAACTGCAAACCGCGGCAGGCAGCGCCGCCACCGACGAAAAAGGGAAACCAAAAAGCCGAAAACTGTCCTACCTCCATTCTGTGTCGACAGCGGGCAGTTGTGCTGTAGGGAGAACCTCTCCGATATTTTCAATCACGCGAAATGCGGAGTCATTTTGATCGCCCGCCGAATTGACACTTCCCTCAGGGTCAGCAGGGCGTAGTTCGTGACGTCACGAAAGTGTGGCCTCGCGATTAAAAGGGGGATTCTCTTTGTTCTGGCTGTTTTTCTCTCGCACGGAATCGTTTGGCACGATGCGTTGCCAGAGAGAAAAGAGTGGGATGTTGAATTTGCCAAAAGGGATACAGGGGGGATCATTAGCGAAACAAAACGATCGCTTGTCGTTCGAACGTTCTCAGGGGGCGGTTCCGGCAATGTTTTTGGGTGGAGCACGTGTTTGGGGTTCTGGTTTAAGATTTTTTGGAATAATATTTGCTGGGTGTATTTGCTTCGCAATAAGTATTCTTTGGTGATCTTTTTAAATACGTAAAACTGATTTAAATCTCTCGAAATGAATTTACATAAATCTAGATTTTAAAATAGTTTCCATATTATACATATTATAATCATCAAATTATAACTATCAAATTATTTTCGTTAGCAACTATTTGATTCCATCGAAAATTTGTAATTAAATTCTAAATTCTTAAATTTTTTATATTAAAATCAAATTAAATTTTTTATATTAAATTTTTTATGTTCATAATATAAAAAAAATTTAATTTATTTTTTTAAAATTTGCATTTTGATTCATTATTGATTCGAAATTGTTGTTAGATTCATTTAATTTTCAAAATGGTTACTGTATTTATTTAATTTTCAAAAATTGTTCCTAGATTAATTTAATTTACAAAATTCGTTGCTAGATTAATTTAGTTTTCAAAATTGTTGTCGGATTCATTTAATTTTCAAAAATTGTTGCTAGATTCATTTAATTTTCAAAAATTGTTGTCAGATTCATTTAATTTTCAAAAATTGTTGCTAGATTCTTTTAATTTTCAAAAATTGTTGTTATACTCATTTAATTTTCAAAAATTGTAGTTCAGATTTAAACTTGTGTAAATTATTTCACAAAATTGCTTGGTTTTTGATAGATATATTTAAAAATAAAATCATTCAATAATAAGGAGGGGGGAAAAAATCACTTTTTTCACATTTTTGTAAAACAAGATAACAAAGAAATGCATTTGCAACAACAATTTCAAAATATTATGTTTTGAAGTTAAAAAAATATCTAAATAATTTAATTTGTTATAAAAATGTTATGAGATAATAAATATTATAATATATCATTAAATAATTATTTTGAACATTTAACATTAATTTTTTAAAATTTAATAAGCTTTAATTCCTGCAGTTCCCTTTAATTATTATTATTCCATTTAATTATTCCATTTTTTAATTCAATAAACTTTTATTTCATAATTCCATTCTATTCATTTCATTTTTAACTAGTTTCTTTTTCTTATTTTTAGCTACATTAATAAAATGTCATATATTTAAAATATATATGACTTATATACATAAATGTTTTTCCTATGCTGATATTTTTAAATTATTTCTTAAAGGTTTTTTGTTATATTCGTACATCCCGTGATATCTCAATACCCAGAATATTATTTTTAAAATTCATATTTTTTTTACTATTTCTTTAAGGTTTTTTTAAAAAAAAAAAAAAAAAAATAGTTGTACTTAAAAATAATTATTCTCAAATGTGGAGATCAAATTTCTTTTATACGAATTTCTTTGAACAAAATATTTACACAGCTGTATTTCATTTGAAAAAAATGATAACATAAATTGAAAACATAGAGAACAACATTATCGTTTGGCAAAAAGCGAAAATAAATAAATAAATAATAAAAATAAAAGGAATAAAACAGTACTGATAATTTTTTTTGTGTTTTGTGTTGTTAGTAAACAAACGAATTTCAAAAAAAAATTATTTAAACAAAAAGGCAGAATATTAAGTGACTTTGAAAAAGATCATTCACATTTTTTTATTTTATTATTGAAAGTGTCGATCTACTGCTCAAAATATGTATTCAAAATTTTAAGATAGTGCATGTACAGTAAATAATGGTAAACGGGATATTATCATACCAATTAACCATCAGAGAAAAAGATGTTCGTTATTAATTAGATAAAAAATGGAAGCACTTTGGTTACTATGCTAACATACCCATATAGCGATTTTTATAAGAACGAAAAATAAAAATTAAAAGATTTCAGTTAGATAAAAATATGGCAGCGATGAAATATACTTTCAGAATAAAATTATCTTCTGTGCTGTTTAAAAGTTTTTTTTGTTTTTAAATGATGGACAAATTTTAGTTTAAAGAAGCCTAATGTAACGTTAGAAGAAAAAAAAGCACATTCAAAAAATGGTGAGGCATAGGGATGGAATTTTGGGAAGGTGGTTTTGAGATTATTAATGCTTATAAAAGAATTCTAAATTTAAATTTTTCTCTTTTATTTCACAATATAAATTTTGATTTTGATTTCGAATTTTTGTTGTAAAATATTATTAGGAATATTTTTTTTTTTTTAGTTTTATCCGATAACATTTTGTAACAATTAACAGATTTAAGTAAAATTATCAAAGTTATCTTCCATATGAAGTTAATTATCAGATGAAATTTTAGAATAATTTATAGTTTTAGATAAAAAGTATAAACAATTGATGTAAAAGATTAGCAAAAGCATTTTTTATCGTGATTCTATAATAGAACAAATTTCCTAGATTAAAAATTTTTTTTTGTAAAATAAAGAATACGTTTCTTTAAAATTGATCTAAATAGGTGTTTATTTTGTATATTTTTCTACGAGTAACTACAAAAAGTGTTCAGTTATTTATGAATTTCAATGAAATAGTACTCTATCAGTTAATTAAAGGTAGCATTTTCAAATGAGAATTTTTTTTACCATATCTACAATTTTTTCATAATAAAACTACATTAAATCTTTTTTAAAATGTAAAAATAAACTTTTTTTATAAACCTTTTTAATATATATATATATATATATATATTTTGAAAATGAATAATTAAAATTTACCAAAAGTTACTTACATACAAAAGTCTTACATTTAGTACATGTAGTATTCCGAAATGAATTCCCGCTAATAATAATCAGTTTTAGAATGCTGTTTGTCATTTCCTTTTCAACTACGAGCCATTTTTATAATAAATCGAATATAGCGAGGTCAGCAAGCAAAAATTAAAGCCAAACGATTTTTTAATTGTCGCCAAAATGCAAAAATAATAATAATAAAAAGCTCCAGACCATAATTAATTTTATTAATAAATTTATTTAAAATGTTTTTTGTACACTATATCTTTTCTGATATGCTCATCCTCTGCCACTTTGCATTTTTATTTTTAAAAGGAAGAAAAAAAAAAAAAAAAAATAGTTCGTATTTTTTAAAAAAAATTGTTCAATTTTATACAGAATTACATGAATAGATAAGAAGAAATTTTGAATTTTATATTCGAATTTAATACCAGACTAAAGAGCTTTTTCTGTGGATTTTTAAAGTGTACGAACATTTTTGGGAGCCACTTTATTGAAGAATTATTATCTCCAACAATCAATCAATCAATAAAATTTATGATTGTTTTATGATTTTATGATGTTCCCCGACTATGACAAAAATCACAGCTAATGTTTTGTGATGAAAAAAATCATAGACAAAATAATCCAGCAATAAATTCTTTTGGAATGATTCTCAACCTATCTACATTTCACTGACAGTTACTCGTATAGCATTTTGCCTACAAGAAAAGATATAGCATTTTAGTTCGGAAGGGGAAAGGATTGTATATTTTAACAAATGCATAGTGTAATAACAACCCATCACTCAAATTTAACAGCAGATAAGCAATATCATGGATATTTAAGCTACAGGCATTTTGTGTTTTTGTACTAATGAGAACAACATGTCATTCAAATCTGATAGCAGATATTCTGTGTCATGTATAATCAGACTCAGGAAATTAGCTATTCTCTGCTCAACCTTTACAAGGTCGAAATAATTACAGAGCGAATATGGACTACACCATGAGTTGATGCATCGTGACTGGTGATAGACATGGGCTGAGGAAGTGTCTACTCCAATAAGAAGTGAGGAAAGCTTCCCCCACCCCCTTTACGAATTTTTTAAAGGGAGGTTCTGTGGGGCAATGAGTCGTGTCGGCAATGAGTCGACAATAAGTGCTGTTTTTCTTTTTTTTTTCTAAAGTTAAAAGAGAATTACGACCTGTGATTTTGTCTATTGGCCGGAGATTTCGTCTATTTACAAATTATTGGTCTCCTTGTGGTTTCGTGTATCACGCCGTGGTATAGTTAAAATCTGTCGCAGATCGGGTTCATTAAATTCGTGGTAAACTCGAGAACTCTGAAAATCTTCGACTTCGGAGTGAACTGAAATTACATTTATATTTTTAATTTTTATTTCTTTGTATAATAATTTCAGAGTTCTATGTATATATATTATGCTTGTTAATAAAAATTAAAGCGTTTCAATGAACCTGAAAGTGGCCCTCTTCTTGAAGCTGTCATGGGTCTAATATAGGCCGTGACGTTACACTCATCTAACCTTGAGGACCAAAAATGGCCATCACTCAGAATTTAAATGGGATTATGAAATTCTTCGTATTCGTAGCTCATTTTTAGCGTTTGAGTATTTTTCGTATCTTGAGTTGAAATTAAAATCCAGAAAACTTCTTTCCTGCAGCTGAAAGCTTTTTAAAAATGCGCTGAGAACATTATCTAATCAGAATTCAGAGGGCAAGAATTATTTTAATACTTACTAAAATAACATTCCGAATTCGAAATTTCTATTCATTATGTGGAAATACATTTGCAAAATATTAAAAAAAAAAAATAATTTTTGAATAATCTCTAGAGAAAAAGGAATAAAATAAAAGAATAAAGAAAGTTTTTTTTATGAATCTGAATTTTTAAATTATGAGCTTATTTGCTGATGAAATGTAAAGTTATTAAATTATGCACAAGAAAAAAATGGAGAGAGAAAGGAGACAAAATTTTGTAAGAGGATTAGTAAAATTATTATACAAAAAAAGTAATATAAAAACAATTTTGAATTACTAATTAGTAAATATATTTTTTCAGAATATGGACCAGTTTTTCTGCTAAATATGTTTTTCTTAAAAAAATTTTTTTTACTGATGTTTAAATTTCAATATTTCATAAAATGCATTAGAAAGCATATGTCAAACAAAAGTATTTTTGAAATCTAAAGATCATGTAGCATTTTTTCCCACGGGAAGAGTTGTGGAATTTCTATCACTCAAATTTGACAGTAGATAAGCTGTGTTGTGGTTGGTTATATTACATGCTATTAGTGTTTTGTGCTAATGAGAACAACCTGTCACTCAAATCTGGTAACAGATATTCAGTGTCATGGATAATGAGACCTCATGAAATTAACGATTGTCTGTGCGACCTTCATAGGACGAAACAATTACAGATGAGATATGAACTACATCCTGAGTTGTTGCATCGTGATTGATAAGAGACTGTGAGCTGATAAAATGTCTACTCCAATGAGAAGTGAGGGAAGCTGACCGCCACCCTTCTTAACAGTTTTTTTTGAAGGGAGGTTTGGAAGCAGAAAGGAGAGAGTCATGTTTATGATACATTATTTTATCATTATTTAACATTATATATTTAAATTAGGTTGATGAAAGGAATAATGACATATTTTTACATGCTATAAATTGAAATTCGTAATGATTTCATCTTTTTTATATATGAATTGTTTTATTTGGAAATTTAACAAAACTACACTAACGTATTAGTGAATCGCTTTCTGTAAAAGACCTAACAAGGTATTACTTTAATAATTTATACAGTACCTACAGTAATGTCGTTTCTATTTTTTTTACTACTGGAAATATTCCGAATATAATCATTGAATCTCTCTATTGTAAATGAACATTTAGAAACTATTAAAAGTTGTTGAGCTCCTGGATTCAACATCAAATTTTTTAAAAAATCCTTTCACAACTTGAAAAAAAAAAAGTTTTAGTTAGCTTATTTTTAAATTTTTATTTTCCATTTTAAGAAATTAGCAATATTTTACTAAAATGAAATTGCTACGTATTAAAGTAACTATTCCAAAACTTGAAGTGTTCAGCAAATATAAGTGTTATACCGAATCTATAATTATAAACTTCATAATAAAAGTGTTCTTGATATTTTCATTAATTTTTAAGACTGAAATTTAAAATAAAAGTAAAGCTTTCTGTTTCAGCTGAAAATTCCTAATTTTTATCTAATTCAGTGTGTTACAGTTTATGAAATACAGGAACAGAATGAATAAATGATAATAAATGGTTACGCATTATCGGTTGATGGTAATTAATGGCAGTAGATTATTATTAATTATCGGTAAATGATAATTAATGGTTACGCATTTTCATCATATGGACCCACAACTTGATCCTCAATATTATTATAATATACACCGGAAGTGACAAAAGATACTATGCAAATTTTCAGATGGCAGTAGCATCGCGTAGAACAGGTATAAATGCGCAGTTTTCGGAGCTTTCATTTCTTTGACCCACGATGGGAATTAACAGATTTGACTGTTAGTTGGAGCTAGACGCATGGGTCATGATGATTATGATGTATACTTAAAAGAGCCGAGAGTATGAAATTTCAGGCATAACAATATTATTAACGACCGAGACCGGCGACGTCTGCAAAGAGTAATATACATGTTACTGATAAATATCATTGTGAACCTTTTTTAAATGTTTCCCTATGAATAAAAGGAAGTCATAATAGGGTTCGAGTGGGTGGCGCAGACCCCACGAAGCCATGGACCCAAGACAAGGCATTTAGATAAATATTTTTTAATTTAAGATTCATTGCTCTTTGTTATGGACGTCTATCGAGTAAATCGATTACAACATAATAAGTCTGAGATAATATTTTTTAAATGTTTAATTCCATTTAGATAAATATTTTTTAATTTAAGATTTTCTGGTAAATCGATTATTTGTTATATATTGACTAAAATAAATTATATTATTTTTCTTCAACTTGCAGGCGCATATTTTTCCAGCATATTTAATTTTTAGTAGCAAATGCAAAAATTTGCATTTATCATTAAAATAATTTAAACTAGAAAGTGTTTGTGAAAAGAGGTTCAATATGTAGGCATTGCACGATTCGTGCCCAGTGGTTACATGCACAGCTATCCGCTGGCAACGTACATTGCAGTCACTTCTTTCAGAAACAGTGAGACTCGTGGGCAATTGGTAGAACGTTTATAAAGCGCCGATAGTCAGGCAGCCTGGTGGAAGTTTTCTGCCTTTTCTCGCATACGACACGTAAATGGGACATTACCCTTAATAAAATCTCCTCGAAGGCAATGTCATTCCTTCATCATCTCTTTGAGGGTAATATAAGCAGAACATGGGAAAATGTAGAAAACATAGGAAGTACATAACAACAACAATAAAAAATTTAGAATAACAGATTGTGAAAATAAATAAATGATATTCCTTACTATAAAAGATTTTTTTTTGTTCTAATGCAGCTGGCAAACACTTAGACATTTATGTCTTGGATGCCTTAAGGCAATCGCTGCACAGACGTTATTCACTTTGCATTACCCAGGGGGCGCGTGTAATTAGAAGATAAGCCACGGACGCGGAGTAACAATGCCCCCGCAACGCTCTACGATCCTATTAGGACCGGGACCTACGGTTTAACGGGGATTCCGAACCACTACAAACATCCATGGTACCGCCGGGACTCGAACCCGAAATCTGTGGTACGAGCTCCAGCCACTCGACCATTCAGACCCCTACTATAAAAGATAAATTAAAATAAATAATTAACTGCTTTTAATTAACATTAAAAAGCAGTTCATTAAAAGCAGCACCTAAAATAATTTGTGTTGTTGGGAACGGACACCTCATGAGCACCTACCTGCTCATGGATGGAGTGAAAGGGGCAGCTTCTATTGTGATGGAGCAACAGTATATACAAGTGTGACTTGGCTCCGTGTTGCTGAAGGAGGAGGGTAGTACTTTCAGGAAGACTTTTAAGATGAACCACCTTGCATTTGCGCCTCTTATGGGAGAAAACCAGGAAAACTCCCGTCAGATAGTTCGAATCACGAGGCAAAATGCTGAACATCTCCACCACCATCGAGTCTCCTCGTTTTAAAAATAGTGTCTAAACAATACCATCAGGGGATTGAACCTCACCCCCAATGATCACCATCGGCGCACATTACCACTGATCCACGAGTCCCACATGCATATAACATGCTAGATGTTATTTAATCGGTGATTTTTTTACAGAAAATATACAAATTATTATTAATATATTTTAATCACTATTTAAATGACATTAAAATGTCTCACCTAAGATGTTCAAATACAATTCGCAGAATAAAAAGATAATTACTCATAAAAAGAAAACACAACTGAAATAATTTGTTAAAGCCATGAAC
>BPLR01017100.1:0-33323 GCA_021605095.1 Caerostris extrusa | reverse complement strand
GCTACGTATCGCTGTTCTCTCATATAAAGCAATTCCCGAACGGATGTAAAAACAACATGGAGATAAATGCTTTTGTTTCTGTAAGAAGAAGAAGAATTCGTGAAAGTAAGGTTTTTGAAAGTCTGATTTGACAGACGTTAATCTTTGTCTTCTCATGTGCTTTATGGCGGGCTTCTTTAAAGATTTTAAAAAAACATCGGAAGTTACCTTTTATTGCTTACTTCCTCTTCGCCATGGTAATCTCGATTCGTTTTGTTCTTTGTCAAACTTCTTCGGCTTTTAGTACAAAATCTCTTGAGAAAAGAAGTGTGGGTGGGTGGGTGCAGGCGTATCATCTCATGGTTTCCTCTGAAATTCTCCTATTTCTGAAAAAAACAGAGCTAATTTCCATGTAAACCTCCAAAACCCAAAGTTACTACACTGAGTTAATGAAAAAAAAAGTGAACTTTCAATTCCGTAAAAATTGGTTTTGTAAAAACTCAAAAGTACATTGTATTTAAATGTTGGATTTTCTTAGGGATTTTATCACTAGATAAAAATAAAGAAGAAATTTCCACGAAATTTTATCTTTTATGTGGCTGTACTTACGTTACTCATTTAGCACTACACAGGGACACGTGTACCTTGAAGATACGCTACGGAAGCGTAAATATTACTCCCATAATGCTCTACGATCATATATTAGACTCGAATGGTTTAAAGTGGATTCCAAACCATAAACATCCATCGTCCGCCGGGACCCAAAAACCCGAAATTTGTGTTATTGGAGTGCTCTAATACCACAATACCACAAGCGATAGCCACTCCACCAGCAGGCCCCTAGTTTTTGAATAAGGAGCATGAGAAAGCATCACTAATATTGTTCAAACATAATATATAAAAAAAAAAACTTTTAAAGTCAATTACTCCCTACTTTTTCACAAATTATATTTCAGAAAGTCCTTTATAATAATTTCATTCATTTTTGTAAGTTTATTCTATCGTTTATCTATTGGTAGATATATGCAACTTAAATCTAAAAAAAACTAAAATTAATTAATTAAATTTACTTACTGAATTAATATTTGAAAAACTGTATTAACATCAAATGTCATTCCACTACGAAAGTTCAAAAAAAAAAAAACATGTATTTTGAGCAGGAGTGAATAAATAAAAAAAAGTATTTTTATGACAAAAAAGATGAATAAAAAGTATTTTTTATTGACCGATTGAAAATTTGAACAAGATATATATAGGGGAGAGTGTGAGCTAATAGAAGGAATTGAAAAGTATTGTATTCCATCTTTGATGATGACGATTAGAATGTCACGTGAGATAATTAGACTCATCAAGCAAGAAGGGTTGTCCGTGCCTGCGTCGAGGATGGAAGAATCCATCTATTTTTTGTTCCATATAAAGGTTCGGCAAACGTAAGATGGAAAGATATATTCATAAATATGCCGTAACCAGTGAAAGGTTGCTTACAGATTTGGAAGATTTAATTCTACAGAAATCTTTGGTGATAATTTCCCTAATTCTGCTAGTCTTTGGGCTGAAAGATGTCATATGCCGCGAGATTTGTTTTCAACCCTGACATCTAGTATGAATGAGTAAAAGGTTTTTCATCCAGTTGTAGAATGTTTTCATCTATGGTAAAAAACAACAAGGGCCCAAAGACAAGGTGACTAGCATTCTGGCGCTCGGTACCACAGGTTTCGGATTCGAGTCTTGGCGGTGCCATGGATGCTTGTAGTGGTTCGAATCCACTTTAAGCCGTAGGTGCCATCTATAGGACTGTAGAGTGTTGGGCGTAAAGTTGATAACTCAACCCCCGTTAAAAAAACAGCATCTCATGTTTCGAATCTGCCAGTAAACAGACGGCCTTCGCTCAGCATGGGGCTGTCGCGCCATTGGAGATTTAGTTCGTTTTGTCACTCTAAAAAGTCATTTGTACACACTTTAGGCTAATTAGACCGGGTCTTACAGTTTAACGTGGATTCCGAACCACTCACAAACACAGATGGCAACGCAAGGGTTCGAACTGTAAGCCTGGGATATCAAAAGCCAGAGATGATGGCCATGATACCTGATGCTTCGAAGGCGCTAGCCAATTATCTATCAGGCCACCTGCCATTGAAGAAGAAATACAACAAGCAATTGTAGTAGTTGTGCTATCTGTCATTGATAATTTTAACCGTTTTGTTTTCCTGTGACAATCAAGTAATATAAAAAAGAAATTTTTTAAAGTCAATTTCTACTTTTTTTTTCACTCTATTGCAGAAAGTCGTTTATAAATAAAATTGAAATTTTCCTCTTACATCTGGCGCCATCTATTATTAGATACATGCAACTTAAATGTAAAAAACTGAAATTAATTAATTAAATTAAATTATTGAATTAATATTTGAAAATCTGTATTAACATCCAGTGTCATCCACTACAATTTCAAAATGTATTTGAACTTGAACGGGTGAATAAAAGTGTTATGAATGATTGAAAATTTGTAAGCTAGCGTGAGCTAATAGAAGGAATTGGAAAAAGAGTACCATCGACAAGTAAGAGTATCTAAAAGTACCAACTGCACTCAGATGGTAATATATTAATATTTTAAAATTCATCCAGAATTTTTAGACACCCTCTATACTTATAACTCAATTTACTTTCACAAATCATAGAACATTTAGAAATAAATATTAAAGTAAAATAAATTTAAAATGGATAAAAAAAATAATTTGTTAAGATTTTTTTAAACATATTAAATTCTTTCATCAATGTGCAATGCAATCTATTTTTAATACGCTTTTATTAGTTTTCACCTGTATGTACCTGTTTGTAACTGCCTCTTTTTGGGCTCGATTTTTGCCCTACTTTAAGATCAGATTTACACCCATGTCCATAAATTAAGGATAATGAAGTTCAGGCAAAGAAAGAGACAGAAGCAAAACAAATTTGACTTACTTGTAAAAGTCTATTTATTAAACAAAAAGGTAAAAGAGCAAAAAAGATGCTATATGTTTGACATAATTAATAAAAATCCGATATTTACTCCCTAAAGCAAATTTCACAAAAAGAACCTATTTCCAAAAACAGTGTAACATGGTTAGTATGATGGTTAATATGGAGTATGTCTCCCGGACGATGCAATACAGGCCTTTTACAACGCCTAGGCATGCTGAGTATCAAATTATCAATCTGATCTTGGGGAATATTACACACTCCTTAAGCAACGCCCTCCGAAGTTCCG
Source organism: Caerostris extrusa (assembly GCA_021605095.1). NCBI lineage: Eukaryota > Metazoa > Arthropoda > Arachnida > Araneae > Araneidae > Caerostris > Caerostris extrusa. The sequence continues at coordinate 30,100 of BPLR01017100.1, read as the reverse complement.
GTTGACAGGTGGGAGGGGGTAGACGGGCTGCAATTCGTCGTCCAAGCATATCCCACACATGCTCTATTGGATGCATGTCCGGTGAGTATGCTGGCCAATCCATACGGGTGATATCCTCCAATTGAAGGCATTCGTCTACAATGTTTGCACTGTGAGGACGGGCGTTGTCATCCCTAAACAGAAATTCAGCACAACAAACAAACGTACATGTTGCTCCAGAATGACATCCCGATAGATGTGGCCTGTCATCGTTACACGCTGAACATGCAGGTCAGTTCTGGAACAAAGAATAATTCCTCCCAAACGAGCCAGCCTGCACCACCGTAACGGTGTCGTTCAATGGTGTTCTCTTTGGTGGTAACGTGTACCTGGCGCTCTCCATATTAAAGTCCGGCGAGAATCAGACTGCAAACTAAACCTGGACTCGTCGGAAAACATCACACAAGACCACTGTTGCGGTGTCCACAATGCATGATCTCTACTCCAGGTTAATCGCAGGCGACAGTGAGTTGCGGTAAGTGGAACACATCTGACAGGCCTACGGGCATATAGACCAATGTGCCCTAAGCGTCTGTACACGGTCTGCCTTGAAACTGTCGTACCGGTAGCTGAAGAGAGCTGACGAGACAGGTCTGATGGTGTGCTCCGTCTGTTTCTTTTGGTAGTAACTGCTAAATACCGGTCCTCATTTGGCGTTGTAACTCGAGGGCGACCTGTGCTGTAACATCTACTCGCATTACCATCATCTTGGAATCGTTGCCAAAGCCTGGAGATAATTCTACCTCGTAAAAAATCATCCAAATGCTTCCTTTGTGCCATAACTATGCGGTTATTGCACTGAAAGGCTTTTTAAAGCGCTTGTGAACAATTTTACTTCTTTGCCACCATTCCTTACATACCCCTCTCTTACACTCTCGTCATTGTGATGTACTATCCGCGCCATCTGGTGGTTTCCTGTAATTTACATATTCTTCTTCAAGATGTGTGGGATAATTCTACACGTGAAATTTTTATTTTAGAGTTCAATTTCTGTGTGATTCTGAATTATCCTTAATTTATGGACATGAGTGTAATTTAAACGTAGACTTATCAAGGACCGACGACGATGCTTTTAGAGCTAATCAAACTAAAAAGTAAAAATAAATTATAGTTTAAAAACAAAAAACACGCTTTTAGAGTTAATCAAACTAAAAAGTAAAAATAAATTATAGTTTAAAAACACAAAAACACTTTTTAGAGTTAATCAAACTAAAGTAAAAATAATTGTTAACATAAGAATGAAATTACTGACGAGAAAATGAATGTCATTGCTCTAAAAGCTTGAGGTGCTCCATATCAATCGTTATAATTTTTCACTAGTTCCATTCCGAAATGCAGAGTTAGTTTAAAAATGTCCTACTTTTAGCTTTTTAGAACAGACACCAGACGCTTTAGAACAGTGACATTCATTTTCTCGTCAGTCATTTTATTCTCTTATGTTAACAATTATTTTTTACTTTTAGCTTAATTAACTCTAAAAGCGTGTTTCTTAGTTTTTTTTAAACTATAATTTTTAATCTATTGATGCAACAGAATAATTCCACATTAACAATTCCAATAATTTCAATAAATCAACCTATCAAATTCTCCTGAAGCTTCATTGTAATCAAAATTCAGATATCAAGATCAAAGCAATCGCAATTGACTATCAAATACGCTTTAACGTCGTCCACCAATAAGCCTTTGTCAGCATTTTGATACTTGGACTATTTCATTCAAAGGCACGTGGTTGAATCGATATTAAGATAACCATTACGATCAGAAGGGGAATTGTAGCAATTTAATCAACCAGAATTGGACAGGAATAAACTTGAATGAAATACATTGTTTTAAAATATCTTTGACGAATATTATATACTTCATAGTGCTTTCAAGATAACATTGTTCGATGGATTTAGAAAGAATTTTACTACTAATTTTTTTCTTATTATTTCAGAAGTTCAACATTAAACTAATTAAAAATTTTGCATCTACTATAATTGGAAACTACCAACTTATTACAGTAACAATAAGCTATTCGTTGTCGCGGGCCGTAGTTTGGAGACCCCTATAAATTAAATGCATACAATTTTTCTCTTTATCTCACTCCTTAAATCTTGCCTTGATAACAGAACCTTCTCAGTAAAATTAATAATTCCTTTTCCTCTCAGAGACATATCAATGGGGGAACTCCAGGATTCCCTGGTTGGTCAGTTTCTCTTTAACCTATATATTAACGACATTCCGCAATTAATACATATTAATCTCAGTCTTTCCGCGGATGTCACGGCTCTCGCTGACACCACTAAAAATATTCATGATTTATTCAACATTTTAAATAACCATCTGTCTCCTCTAGATCAGGGGTCTCCAAACTTTCCATCCTTAGGGCCATACTGTTTACTCCAGTAAGTACCAAGGGGCCAAAACCGTTTTAATTTTTCTGCCACTATCTATAATTTCTAGAACTAGTCGCCGAGTACGCGCTCTGAGCGAGCATACGCTTGCTAAATTCGCTGGTTCAATTACTACAATTACTATTGTGTGTATCGATACGACCGTGACACTTGACGACATCTAGTGGTTAAAAGCGGAAATAGGTAGGTATAACTACCGAGGGTAACCGCGGGATGTTCACAAGTTTATAATGTTAGTGGGATTCATTTCAATTATTTGTTATTTGTTGTGCTTAAGTTAAATTTTCTGCGTATTATGCTTGTTATTAAGCTTTACCTGGCAAGTCAATAAAACCGAGTTATTATCATTCTGTGTTTTTCTTATCCAACTTATTACAGCAATAATAAGCTATTCACTGTCGCGGGCCGGATTGATGACACTGGCAGGCCGGATTTGGCCTGCGGGCCGTAGTTTGGAGACCCCTATTCTAGATGATTGGCTCACAAGATGAAAAATTAAAATTAATGCAGATAAAACAGAAGCTTCTTCATGAGGAGAAGAAGGTTGTTCTTCAAGAGGAGAAAAATACTTTTAACCAGCTAATTAATTGGACTAATAATGCTAAATATTCAAGGGCATTTCTCGATAGTAAATTAACTTACTCTAATCATATTCCAATTGGCTAGTTCTCTAGCCTTCGGTACCACATGCTGCTACTTATAAATGGGAGAAGTTCATTCAAAACTCTACCTGGTTTGGTTTGGTTTGTCACTCTACGGTTATCTTGTGCTCACTTTAGGCTAAACAGACCGGGATCTACAGTTTAACGTGGATTCCGAACCACCAACAAACATCCATGCCACCGCCAGGATTCGGACCTGAAGCCTTCAGTACCAACCGCCAGAGCGCTAGCTAGTTGGCCATCCGGCCGCCAAAATTCTACCTGAGAAACTGATCTGAAAGTTTCGTGTCCATGCAAAGAATGAATATATTAAATTCTTCTTCTTCTTGATTGGCGTAAAATGAACAACAGCCCTCCCTTACCCTTATTACCTTATTAAAGCCCTTATTATATATCCCATTAGAAGTGCGAGCCGCCAAGGCCGTCTGTCTACTGGCAGATTTCGAGACAGGGAGATGTTTTCTTTTAAGGAGTAGGATTGTCACCCTTATGCCCAGCAGCCATATTAGACCGGGACTTAAAGCTTAAAATGGATTTTTGAACCACTACAAAAATCCATGGCACCGCTGGAACTTGCACCCGAAACCTGTAGCACCGAGCGCCAAAACCCTAGTCACTTGGCCATCAGGCATCAATATACCATTAAATTCATATGGTAGAAAATTCTTTCGTTGAGATTGAGTAGATAGGAGGAGAGTGCCAACTCTAGAGAAAATCAAATTATACTAGTACATTGTACCCCTCTAGTTAACGTTAAATCTACTACATTATTTGCAGTTCAGGTGGCAATTGAATCATAACATCATTTAGATCCTTTATTAATTCTTGCTACGAACAACATACAATCGCAGCCCAATATACACTGAAGTGACAAAAGTCATGGGATACCTCTTAATATCGTGTCGGCCCTCCTTTCGCCCGGCGAAGTGCAGCAACTCGACGTGGCATGGACTCAACAAGTCGTTGGAAGTCTTCTTGCAGGAATATTGAGCCATGCTGTCTCGATAGACGTCCATAATTGTGAAAGCATTGATGGTGCAGGATTTTGGGCACGAACAGACCTCTCGATGATGTACCTTTTAAATGCTCGATGGGATTCATGTCGGGCGATCTGGGTGGCCAGATCATTCGTTGTAATTGTCCAGAATGTTCTTCAAACCAATCGCGAACAAGTTGTGGCCCGGTGACATGGCGCATTGACATCCATAAAAATCCCATCGTTGTTTGGGTACATGAAGTCCATGAATGGCTGCAAGTGATCTCCAAGTAGCTGAACATAAGCATTTCAGTCAATGTTCGGTCCAGTCGCACCAGAGGACCAAGTCCATGCCTGAAATTTCATACTCTCGGCACACTCTTAACACAGTGGATCTGGGAATGTTGAATTCCCAACGATTTCCGAAATGGCATGACCCATGCGTCTGGCTCCAACTAACATTCCCGCGTTCAAGTCTATTAATTCCCGTCGTGCGGTCATCATCACGTCAAAACCTCTTCACATGAATAACTTGAACAGAAATGAAAGCTCTGCGAAAGCACTACGCATTTATACCTGTTCTACGCGATGCTATTGCCATCTGAAAATTTGCATATTGCTATCCCATGACTTTTGTCACTTCAGTGTACAATATCGCAACACAATATACAATCATAAACTTATTTAAAAACTTTTAGATTTTTAAGTACTTAATTCTAAAAATAAAAAACATATAAATTATTAATTTAATGATGAAGTGTTTGCTTTATGGTTTTCCTTAAAGGTTTATTGCATATGTTCGCGGAATTATTTTTATTTATACGTAGAAAATTCTAACATGCATATATTTTTACTTAAAATATGAAAATAAACACCTTTTCCACTCAAATGATTAGTTAATCGCTGCGTGTGCATCCAACATTTATCCTCTGCAGCTCAATTTATAGAATATGCTATTTTTTATTTAGGAAAACCAATAAGGACTGCTGATTTGGTGGTTACCTATTGTCATGCACATCGTAATAGCTTATTGAAAGGGGGTGACAAAGCCGATTTGCTTTACGTTGAAAGTATTGAAATAAGCCCGTGTATACATGCGTTTGAAAGTTAATTAATCCATACAGCTTAGTTTTTAGATTTAAACGCCCCCAAACATAAACAAACAATAACTATGCAAAAATGATTCTTAATATAAAATACTACATGCGGGATTTATTTGTATAAATTTTGCGAAGAAAACAATAAAATATTTCTCCATGCTTTACAGAACACTTTTCTTTCCCACTAAAATGCCATTCTGTGGGATTCACATTTCGATTCTTAACAAAAACACCACACTAAAATAAACTGAACCAATACTTTTTCTTATTTATCTTTAGAATACCAGATATTGTGGGAAAATTGAACTGCAAGAGACCTTTTTCAGTTTCAATTAACGCCGCCCGGAAAATAGAGAGCGAGAGACAAAAGTCCGAAATACAGCCCCGGTATTTTCCTGTGTGTCGCACTCTCCCATCTACCATCTTCAGCTCCGTTAGGTTGGAAGAATGCCGACAGTTTTATTATGCCCTGGAAAACTCCCGTCAGTTTTGGAGCTTTGGGCGTTGCCATGGAGACGCAGGAGACCCGAACTCAAGGCGTGAGTGGAACGAACGGAATGTTGCATAAAGCGAAAATTGATAGACGCGTTTCCCAAAACCGTCCATCTTAATAAAGTTGGGCCGCTTTTTCGGAAAATAATGAAAGCGGGAAGGATTGTAAGTGTATGCGACTCACATTAAGTAGTTTGGAATGAAATAAAAAAAAAAAATGTGTTCTTTCATTATGATTTGCTAGTGAAAATCGATAGGTTTTCCAGCTATCAAAAATAAATAAAATTCTAAAATTCTTGGTCTATATAAAAATATTATGTTTGTGAATTCTGTTTTACATGATTTTTTTTTCTATGTATATGTGTTTTTATTTAGATGATACAGTCTTTGAGGGACGTTGCTTTCAAGCTCAGAGCTGTATAATGATATTCTAAAAGTTTTTTGTAATTTTCTAAAGTTCTTAATATTTTCAAAGCTTTCATATTTGATGTATTTATTGTTTGTTTATGGGTATGAATGGTCGAATGTCTAGCTCTCGGTGCCACTGGTTTTCGGGTTCGAGTCCCGCGGGGCAATGGATGTTTGCAGTGTTTCGAAATCCACTTTAAACCTTAGGTCCAAGTCTAACATGAACGTAGTGCGTTGCGGAGATATTGTTACTCCGCGTTGTTAGCTTATCTTCAAGGTACACGCACCTCCCTGGATACTTCTAAGTGAGAAACGTCAGTGCAGCACTTGCCTTAAGGCATCGAAGGCAATTGTGTAAGTGTTTGCCAGCTGCATTAAAAACAAAAAAATATGCCCCCAAACATAAACAAATGTTAACTAGGCAATTGATTGTTCATATAAAATTCTATATGTGAGATTTACACTGTGACAAAAGTCATGGGATAGCAATATGCAAATTTTCAGATGGCAGTAGCATCGCGTAGAACAGGTATAAATGCGCAGTGCTTTCGCAGAGCTTTCATTTTCTGTTCAAGTTATTCATGTGCAGAGGTTTTGACGTGATGATGACCGCACGACGGAATTAACAGACTTTTGAACGCGGAATGTTAGTTGGAGCTAGACACATGGGTCATGCCATTTCGGAAATCGTTAGGGAATTCAACATTCCCAGATCCACTGTGTCAAGAGTGTGCCGAGAGTTTGAAATTTCAGGCATAACGTCCCACCATGGACAGCGCAGTGGTCGACCGCCTGCACTTAACGACCGAGACCGGCGACGTCTGCAAAGAGTCGTAAATTCTAACAGGCAAGCAACACCGCGTCAAATAACCGCAGAAATCAATGTGGGACGTACAAGGGGACTTGTCTGTTAGAACTGTGCGGAGAAATTTGGCTTTCTTGGGCTATTCCAGCAGAAGACCGACTCGAGTGCGTTTACTGACAGAACGACATCGCTTGCAGCGACTCTCGTGGGCACGTGAGCATATCGGTTGGTCCCTAGATGAATGGAAAACCGTGGCCTGGTCCGATGAGTCACGATTTCAGTTGGTAAGAGCTGATGGTAGGGTTCGAGTGTGGCGCAGACCCCACGAAGCCATGGACCCAAACTGTCAGCAAGGCACTGTTCAAGCTGGTGGTGGCTCCGTAATGGTGTGGGCTGTTTTTCATGGCATGGATTTGGTCCTGGGGCGACTGAACCGAACATTGACTGAAAATGCTTGTGTTCAGCTACTTGGAATCACTTGCAGCCATTCATGGACTTCATGTACCCAAACAACGATGGGATTTTTATGGATGACAATGCGCCATGTCACCGGGCCAAAACTGTTCGCGATTGGTTTGAAGAACATTCTGGACAATTCCAACGAATGATCTGGCCACCTAGATCGCCCGACATGAATCCCATCGAGCATTTATGGGACATAATAGAGAGGTCTGTTCGTGCCCAAAATCCTGCACCATCAACGTTTCACAATTATGGACGTCTATCGAGACAGCATGGCTCAATATTCCTGCAGAAGACTTCCAACGACTTGTTTGAGTCCATGCCACGTCGAGTTGCTGCACTTCGCCGGGCGAAAGGAGGGCCGATCACGATATTAAGAGGTATCCCATGACTTTTGTCACTTCAGTGTATTTGTATACATTTTGCGAAGAAAACAATAAAATATTTCTCAGTGCTTTACAGAAAACTTTTATTCCCATTAAAATCTATTCTGTAGGATTCACAATTCGATTCCTATAAAACACTAAACCTAAATAAACTGAAACCAATACTTTTTTTCATTTTATCTTTAGAATACCAGATATTGCGGGAAAAAAAAAACAGGAAAAATGGAACTGCAAAAAAATTTTTCAGTTTCAATTAACACCGTCAGGAAAAGAGATAGAGAGAGAGAAAAAAAAAGTCCGGAAATTCCGACTCGGTATTTCTTGTTGTCGCACTCTCCCATCTGCCGTCTTCAGCTCCGTTAAGTTCGAAGAATGCCACCATTTTTATTATGCCCGGAATAACTCCCAGTTCTGGAGCTTCGGGCGTTGCCATGCAGACGCAGAAAACTCAAGGCGTGAGTGGAACGAACGGAATGTTACATGAAGCGAAAGTTGACACGCGCGTTCCCAAACCGTCAATCTTAATAAAAGTTAGGCCGTGTTTTCGGAAAATAATGTAAGCCGGGTCGATTGTGAGTGTATGCGACGGACATTATTGGTTTGGAATGAAATAAAATATATATATTTTTTGTTCATGTTGTTTTTTCATTATGATTTTGTTGGTGAAAAATCGATAAGTTTTCGTCGTACAAAAATAAATAAAATTCTAAAATTCTTATTCTATATAAAAATATTATGTTTATGTATTGTTTTATATGACTTTTTCTGTGTATATGAATTTTATTCTGATAATATTGTCTTTTGAGCAGGCTTGTTGTTTTTAAGCTCAAGGCTGCATAAAGCGGTTTTTAAAAGTTTTTGGAATTTTCTAAAGTTCTTAACTATTTTCAAAAGCTTTCATATTTGATATATTTGGTATTTGTTTATTCTGATAACATGATATTAGAATAGTTTGACAGGTAGCAATATTGGTTTGGCTTGCCGTTCAATGGTTTTTTTTTTGTTGTTGATGTTTCTTATCCACTTGGTAAGACAACATCAAAACTTAGTCCAAGAACCCACTTGGTCTTATGGAAGGAGGAAAAGACGAAAGCAGCTACTGTAATGATTCAACACCCGTAGGTAGAAATCCTCGCTCCGTAACGCAAACTTTTAAGGGTCTACTATTACCTGCTCGGTCTAATATGTACAACGGTGTACAGTCATATTAGACCGGGACTTCTGGTTAAAAGTGGATTCGAACCACTACAAACATCTATGGTACACCTGGGACATGAACCCGAATCCTGTGGCACGGAATGTCAGAGCACTAGTCACTAGGTCAGTCAGGCCCAATCCGTCGTAATGGTCTCCTTCTTCACATTGCTTCTTCCCAAGTTCAAATGTCAACTGCGCAAGTTATTCTTGATATAAAATGCTATTCGTGAGATTTATTGTATACCTTTTTGAAGAGAAAACAATAAAATATTTTTGCAATGCTTTACAGAACACTTTTTTCCTACTAAAATTCCATTCTGTAGGATTCACATTTCGATTCTTACAAAAACACCACACTAAAATAAACCGCATCAATATTTTTTTTTATTTTATCTTTAGAATACCAGATATTGTGGGGAAAATATGGAAAAATCGAACTGAAAAACTTTTTCAGTTTCAATTAACGCCGCCCGGAAGAATTCCGGGCGAGCGTTAGACAAAAGTCCGAAAAAGTCCGAAATTCAGCCCCGGTATTTCCTGTTGTCGCACTCTCCATCTACCATCTTCAGCTCCGTTAAGTCGGAAGAATGCCGACAGTTTTATTATGCCCTGGAATAACTCCCGTCAGTTTTGGAGCTTTGGGCGTTAGTTGCCATGGAGACGCAGGAGACCCGAACTCAAGGCGTGAGTGGAACGAACGGAATGTTGCATGAAGCGAAAGTTGATAGACGCGTTCCCCAAACCGTCCATCTTAATAAAAGTTGGGCCGTTTTTCGGAAAATAATGAAAGCAGGGAAGGATTGTGAGTGTATGCGACTCACATTAAGTAGTTTGGAATGAAATAAAAAAATTTGGTTCTTCATTATGATTTGCTAGTGAAAATCGATAGGTTTTCGTCTTTCAAAAATAAATAAAAAAATTCTAAAATTCTTGGTCTATATAAAAATATTATGTTTATGAATTCTGTTTTATATGATTTTTTTTCTATGTATATGTATTTTTTTTAGATGATACAGTCTTTGAGAGACGTTGCTTTCAAGCTCAGAGCTGTATAATGATATTCTAAAAGTTTTTGTAATTTTCTAAAAGTTCTTAATATTTTCAAAGCTTTCATATTTGATGTATTTATTATTTGTTTATGGGTATGAATGGTCGAAATGTCTAGCTCTCGGTCCGCTGGTTTCGGGTTCGAGTCCTGCGGGGCAATGGATGTTTGCAGTGGTTCGAAATCCACTTTAAACCTTAGGTCCATGTCTAACATGAATGTAGAGCGTTGCGGAGATATTGTTACTCGGCGTTGGTAGCTTATCTTCTAGCTACACGCACCTCCTGGATACTTCTAAATGAGAAACGCCAGTGCAGCACTTGACTTTAGGCATCGTAGACAATTGTGTAAATGTTGGCCAGTTACATTAAAACAAAAAAATATGCCCCAAACATAAACAAATGTTAACTATGCAATGGATTGTTCATATAAAATTTTATATGTGATATTTATTTGTATACATTTTAAGAAGAAAACAATAAAATATTTCTCAGTGCTTTTTACAGAAAACTTTTATTCCCATTAAAATCTCTATTCTGTAGGATTCACATTTCGATTCCTATAAAACACTAAACCTAAATAAACTGAAACCAATACTTTTTTTTTTTATTTTATCTTTAGAATACCAGATATTGCGGGAAAAAACAGGAAAAATGGAACTGCAAAGAAATTTTTCAGTTTCAATTAACACCGTCCGGAAAAGAGAGGAAAAAAAAAAAGTCCGAAATTCAACCCCGGTATTTCTTGTTGTCGCACTCTCCCATCTGCCGTCTTCAGCTCCGTTAAGTTCGAAGAATGCCGCCATTTTTATTATGCCCTGGAATAACTCCCGTCAGTTCTGGAGCTTCGGGCGTTGCCATGCAGACGCAGGAAACTCAAGGCGTGAGTGGAACGAACGGAATGTTACATGAAGCGAAAGTTGACATGCGCGTTCCCAAAACCGTCAATCTTAATAAAGTTAGGCCGCGTTTTCGGAAAATAATGTAAGCCGGGTCGATTGTGAGTGTATGCGACGGACATTATTGTTGACATTATTAAAACGGACATTATTGGACTTTGTTGTTTTTAAGCTCAAGGCTGCATAAAGCGGTTTTAAAAGTTTTTGGAATTTTCAAAGTTCTTAATATTTTCAAAGCTTTCATATTTGATATATTTGGTATTTGTTTATTCTGATAACATGATATTAGAATAGTTTGACTGGTAGCAATATTGGTTTGGTTTGCCGTTCAATGTTTTCTTTTTTGTTGTTGTTTCTTATCCCACTTCAAAGACAACAACATCAAAACCTAGTTTAAGGACCCATGTGGTTATGGACTTCCATAAGGAGGAAAAGGCGCTCAGCTACTGTAATGATTCAACACCCATAGGTAGAAATGGATCGTTTGTAACGCAAACTTTTAAGGGTCCACTATTACCTGCCTGTCTAATATGTACAACGGTGTACTCATATTAGACCGGCTACCACTACAAACATCTATGGTACAGCTGGGACATGAACTCAATCCTGTGGCATTCCCAAACTGTCAGAGCACTAGTCACTGTGATGTGGCAGGCCCAATCCAGTCGTAGAGTATGGTCTCCTTCACATTGCTTCTTCCCAAGTTCCAAATGTCAACTGCGCAAGTTATTCTTAATATAAAATGCTATACGTGAGATTTATTTGTATACCTTTTGCGAAGAAAACAATAAAATATTTCTCAATGCTTTACAGAACACTTTTTTCCTACTAAAATTCCATTCTGTAGGATTCACATTTCGATTCCTACAAAAACACTAAACTTAAACAAACAGCATCAACACTTTTTTTTTATATTTTATCTTTAGAATACTAGATTTTGCGGAAAATATACTGGAAAAATCGAACTGCAAAAACGTTTTCAGTTTCAATTAACGCCGCCCGGAATCCTTCTGGGCGGCGTTAATTGAGAGAGGAAAAAAGTCCGAAATTCAGCCCCGGTATTTCTTGTTGTCGCGCTCTCCCATCTACCATCTTCAGCTCCGTTAAGTTGGAAGAATGCCGCCGTTTTTATTCTGCCCTGGAATAACTCCCGTCAGTTCTGGAGCTTCGGGCGTTGCCATGAAGACGCAGGAAACTCAAGGCGTGAGTGGAACGAACGGAATGTTACATGAAGCGAAAGTTGATAGACGCGTTTCCCAAAACCGTCCATCTTAATAAAGTTAGCCCGCGTTTTCGGAAAATAATGAGAGCAGGGAAGGATTGTAAGTGTATGCGACGGACATTATTGATTTGGAATGAAATAAAAAACATTTTTTTCATGTGATTCTTCATTACGATTTTTGGTGAGAAATCGATAGGTTTTTCGTCGATCAAAAATAAATAAATAAAATTCTAAAATTTTTGGCCTATATCAAAATATTATGTTTAGGTATATGTCTTTTTGTATACATAATTTAGTCTTTGAAAGACCGTGTTTTTAAGCTCAGAGCTGCATAATGCTGTTCTAAAAGTTTTAGGAATTTTCTAAAAGTTCTTATTGTTTTCAAAGATTTCATATTCGATATATTTAGTATTTGTTTATGGGTACGATGGGCCAAATGTCTAGCGCTAGGTCCACAGGTGTCGGGTTCGAACCCGGCGGTGCCATCGATGTTTGTAGAGGTTCGAATCCTCTTTTAAACCGTAGGTCCCGGTCTAATATGATCGTAGAGCTTTGCGGAGGTATTGTTACTCTGCATCCCTAGCTTATCTTCTAGCTACACGCACCTCCTGGGTAGTACTAAGTGAATAACATCGGTGCAGCACTTGACTTAAGGCATCCAAGACAAGTGTCTAAATGTTTGCCAGCTGCATTAGAGCAAAAAAATTTTTCTCCCAAACGTAAAAAATTTTTAACTATTCAATTGATTCTTAATATAAAATACAATATGTGAGATTTACTTATATACATTTTAAGAAGAAAGCAATAAAGTATTTCCCAATGCTTTACAGAACACTTTTATTTCCCATTACAATCTCAATCTGTAGGATTCACATTTCTATTCCTACAAAAATAATAAACTTAAACTTATATAAACCTAAACCAATACTTCTTTTTTATTTTATCTTTAGAATACCAGATATTGCGGAAAATACGAGGAAAATCGAACTGCAAAGACTTTTTCAGTTTCAATTAACGCCGCCCGGAATACTGAGACGAAAAAAGTCCGAAATTCAGCCCCTGTATTTCTTGTTGTCGCACTCTCCCATCTACCGTCTTCAGCTACGTTAAGTTGGAAGAATGCCGGCAGTTTTAGTTTATGCCGTGGAATAACTCCCGTCAGTTCTGGAGCTTCGGGCGTTGCCATGGAGACGCAGGAAACCAGAACTCAAAGCGTGAATGGAACGAACGGAATGTTGCATGAAGCGAAAGTTGATAGACACTTTTCCAAAACCGTCAACAGTTTCTGGTTTGAGTCCCAGCAGTGCCATGGATATTTGTAGTTGTTCGGAATCCACTTTAATCTATATATCCCGGCCTCATACGACGGTAGAGCGTCATTGGAGTCCAATCACACTTCTCTTACCCACATCACTCCCAAATTGGAAAGGGGCAACCCAACACCAACACAAACATAAACAAATGTTAACTGTGCAATTGATTCTTAATATAAAATACTATATGTGCGATTTATGTTTATAAATTTTGTGAAGAAAGCAATAAAATATTTCTCATTGCTTTACAGAATAGTTTTGTTTCCACTAAAATCCCATTCTGCAGGATTCCCTTTTCGATTCCTACAAAAACACTAAACTTAAATAAACCAAACCAATACGTTTATTATTATTTTATCTTTAGAATACCAGATATTGCGGAGAAAAAATACAAGAAAATTCGAACTACAAAGACCATTTTCAGTTTCAATTACCACCGCCTGGAATAAAGAGAGAGAGAGAGAGGAAAAAAAGTCCGAAATTCAGTCCCGGTATTTCTTGTTGTCGCACTCTCCCATCTACCATCTTCAGCTCCGTTAAGTTGGAAGAATGCCGCCATTTTTATTGTGCCGCGGAATAACTTCCGTCAGTCCTGGAGCTTCCGGACGTTGCCATGGAGTCGCAGGAGACCCGAACTCAAGGCGTGAGTGGAACGAACGGAATGTTACATGAAGCGAAAGTTGATAGACGCGTTCCCAAAACCGTCCATCTTAATAAAGTCACCCCGTGTTTTCGGAAAATAATGAAAACCGGGAAGGATTGTAAGTATAGACGACGGACGTTATTGGTTTGGAATGAAATAAATAAAAAAAAATTTTATTCATGGGGTTCTTCATTATGGATTTCTTGTGAAAAATCAATAGGTTTTTGGAATTGATCAAAAATAAATAAAATTCTAAAATTCTTAGTCTATATAAAAGTATTAAGTTTATGTATTCTGTTTTATATGACTTTTTTTTTTTCTATGTATATGTGTTTTTATTTAGATAATGCAGTCCTTGAGCAGGTTTGTGGTCTTCAAGCTCTGAGCTGCATAATGATATTCTAAAAGTTTTGGAATTTTCTAAAAGTTCTTAATGTTTCAAAACTTTCGTATTTGATATATTTGCTTTTTGTTTATTATAATATGATGATCTTAGAACAGTTTTACGGTTAGAAAATTTGTTTTGGTTTGTCGTTTTGTTTTGGTTTGTTTGTTTGTTGTTGATAGATAACAATATCAAGACTAAGTCCAAAAACCCATGTGGTGTCATGGAAGGGGTGGGAAAGAGGAGAAGCTACTGCCGGTACTGATTGAGTACCGGCAGTTAAAAATCTTGGCTCTGTGACGTTGACTTTTAAAGGTTTAGTATCGCCTGCTATGTCTAATTTGTCCAATTGTCTACAGTCATATTCGACCGGGACCTAGTGTTTAAAGTGGATTCGAACCACAGCAAACATCAACAGCACCGCTTTAACGTGAACCCGAAACCTGTGGCACATGGCACAGCGTTTGTCACTCGGCCATTCAGACCAATAAAGTCGTACAGTATGGTGTCAGTCAAATTGCATCTTCTCAAATTCCAAATGCCAACGATGCCATTGATTCTTAATATTAAATACTATATGTAAGATTTGTTTGTATACATTTTGCGAAGAAAACTATACAATATTTCTCAATGTTTTACAGAACACTTTTATTCTCATTCTGTATGACACACATTTCGATTCCTACAAAACCACTAAACTTAAATAAAAACAACACCAATACTATTTTTTAAATTTTATCTTTAAAATATCAGATATTGCGGAAAAAATACAGGACAAATCGAACTGCAAAGACCTTTTTCAGTTTCAATTAACACCGCCAGGAACAGAGACAGAAAAAGTCCGAAATTCAGCCCCGATATTTCTTGTCGTCGCACTCTCCCATCCACCATCTTCGGCTCCGTTAAGTTGGAAGAATGCTGGCAGTTTTATTATGCCCTGGAATAACTCCCGTCAGTCCTGGAGCTTTGGGCGTTGCCGTGGAGACGCAGGAGACCCGAACTCAAGGCGTGAGTGGAACGAACGGAATGTTGCATGAAGCGAAAGTTGATAGACGTGTTCCCAAACCGTCCATCTTAATAAAGTGATCCCGCGTTTTCGGAAAATAATGAAAGCCGGGAAGGATTACGAGTGTATGCGACGGACATTATTGGTTTGAATGAAAAATTTTTTTTTTTTGGTCTTCTTCATTATGGGGTTCTTCATTATGATTCGTTGGTGAAAAATCGCTAAGATATACATTTATAAATTATAAATAAAATTTTAAATTCTTGGTTTATATAACAATATTATGGTTATATATTCTATTTGATGTGTATATATAAAATAGCATACATAACCATTATGACTTTTTTTATGTGTATATACATATTTTTACTTAGATAACATAATCCTTGAAAGACGATGTTTTCAAGTTCAGAGCTCCATAATGCTGTTCTAAATGTTTTTGGAATTTTCTGAAAGTTCTTAATATTTTCAAAGTTTTCATATTTTATATATTTAGTATTTGTTTATACGTATGAAGTGCCGAGTGTCTAGCGCTCGGTGCCACAAGTTTCGTGTTGGAGTCCAGGCGGTGCCATGGCTGTTTTTAGTGGTTCGAATCCACTTTAAACCGTTGGTCTCGGTCTAATATGGTTGTAGTTACTTCGCGTCCATAGATTATTTTCAAGTACACGCACCTCCTGGGTAGTTATATGTGAATAACGTCGGTGCAGCACTTGCCTTAAGGCATCGAAGACATTTGTCTAAGTGTTTGGCAGCTGCATTAGAACAAAAAAAAAAAAAATACTCCCAAACATAAAAAAATGTTAACTATGCAATTGATTCTTAATATAAAATACTATATATGATATTTATGTATATAAATTTTGTGAAGAAAACAATAAAATATTTCTCAATTGTTTACAGAACACTTTTTTCCCCACTAAAATCCCATTCTGTAGGATTCACATTTCGATTTCTACAAAAACACTAAACTGAAATAAACTAAAACCAAACAATTTTTTTATTTATTTTTCTCTTTAGAATACCAGATATTGCGGGAAAAATACAGGACAAATCGAACTGCAAAGACCTTTTTCAGATTCAATTAATACCGTCCTGAACTAACAGAAAATAAAAAAAAAAAAAGTCCGAAATTCAGCCCCGGTATTTCTTGTTGTTGCACTCTCCCATCCAGAAATCTTCAGCTCCGTTAAGTTGGAAGAATGCCGGCATTTTTACTATGCCGCGGAATAACTCCCGTCAGTTCTGGAGTTTCGGGCGTTACCATGGAGACGCAGGAAACTCAAGGCGTGAGTGGAACGAACGGAATGTTGCATGAAGCGAAAGTGGATAGACGCGTTCCCAAAACCGTCAATCTTAATAAAGTTAGCCCGCGTTTTCCGAAAATACTGGAAGCCGGGAAGGGTTGAAAGTTCTTGGAATATTCTAAAGTACATAATATTTTCAGAACTTCTATGTTTGATATAGTTGGTATTTGTTTATTCTAATATCATTATCATAGAATAGTTTGACAGTTAAGAAATTTGGTTTGGTTTGTCATTTTACGATGATTTTTGCTGTTGTTTCTTATCCCACTTGGTAGATAACAACATCGAGACCAAGTCTAAGATCCCGTGTGGTCTCATGAAAGGATGGAAAGAGGGACACTAATGTTGTGGTTCAGCACTCGCAGGTAGATGTCTGACTTCGCTCCGTGTTGCTGACTTTAGGGGACTTTTAGAGTAGGGTTGTCAGCCATATACCGAACGCTCACTGCCATATTAGACCGGGACCTATGGCTTAAAATTGATTCCGAACCACTACACCACACTTAGGCAGTTAACATACAGTTTTTCCTTGGGTTCCGAACCACTAACAAACATCAGCGCCACAGCCAGAATACGGACCTGAAGCCTGTGCTACCATTGGCCAGAGTACTAATCAATAACCCATAAGGCAGCAAATTTGGTCCGTTAAGTTGGAAGAATGCCGGCATTTTTACTATGCCGCGGAATAACTTCCGTCAGTTCTGGAGCTTTTGGGCGTCCATCTTAATAAAGTTAGCCCGCGTTTTCCGAAAATAATGAAAGCCGGAAGGATAGTGAGTGTATACGACGGACATTATTGCCTTAGAATAAAATAAAAAAAAAGTTTTTTTTTTTTCATGTGGTTCTTCATTCTAATTTGCCGGTGAAAAATCGATAGGTTTTCCACCGATCAACAATAAATAAAATTCTAAAATTCTTGGTCTATATAAAAATATTGGGTTTATGTATTCCATTTTATATGACTTTTATTTTATTTTTTATTTACATAATATAGTCTTTGAGCGGCTTGCTGTTTACAAACTCATGCCTGAATAATGATACTCTAAAAGTTGAACTGTCAGTCCTATACCCAACCCTCTACAGTCATATTATACCGGGATCTACCATTTAAAATGGATTCCGAACCACTTAAACATCTCATTTCTAAAAGTTCTTACTTTTTTAAAACTTTCATATTTGATATTTTTGGTATTTGTTTATTCTGATATCAAGATCTTAGAATAGTTTGATACTTAGCAAATTTGGTTTGGTTTGCCGTTCTACCGTAATTTTTGCTGTTGTTTTTATCCCACTTGCTGGACAGCAACATTTAGACCTAGTTCAAGAACTCGTATGGTCTCATGGAAGGTAGGAAAGGGGGGCGGCATCTTCTGTTGTGATGGAGCACCCGTAGATAGAAATTGACTTGGCTCCGTGACGCTGACTTTTTACGGGGTAGAACATTCAGTCCTACATCCAACGCTCTACACATATATTAATCCTACCGTTTAAAATGGATTCCGCACCACTTAAACAACTGCCTCCCGGACTCAAACCGGAAACCTGTGGCACCGAGCGCTAGCTCGGCCATTAGGACCCTTTCTTCTACATCATAAACGTATTGAAAGAGAGGAAAGGTTGATTTGTTTGACGTTAGGTAACGAAATAAACCCGAGTGTATACTCTTAAGCATAAAACTTTAATGTTAATGAATGCTTACAGTCTAGTTTTTAGTTTCAAACACCCCGAAACATAAACAAATGATAACTATGCAATTGATTCTTAATATTAAATACTACATGTGAGATTTATTTGTATAAATTTTGTGACGAAAACAATAAATTGTGTAAAATATTCCTCAATGCTTTACAGAACACTTTTATTCCCATTTTGCACGATTCACTTTTCGATTCCTACAAAAACACTAAATTTAAATAAACCGAACCAATATTTTTATTTTCTTTAGAATACCAGACATTGCGGGAAAATACAGGAAAAATCGAACTGCAAAGACCTTTTTTCAGTTTCAATTAACGCCGAGAGTGAGAAAAAGTCCGAAATTCAGCCCCGGTATTTCTCTTGTCGTATTCTCCCATCCACCATCTCCAGCTCCGTTAAGTTGGAAGAATGCCGCCGTTTTTATTCTGCCCTGGAATAACTCCCGTCAGTTTTGGAGCTTCGGGCGTTGCCATGGAGACGCAGGAAACTCGAGGCGTGAGTGGAACGAACGGAATGTTGCATGAAGCGAAAGTTGATAGACGCGTTTCCCAAAACCGTCCATCTTAATAAAGTGAGCCCGCGTTTTCGGAAAATAATGAAAGCCGGGAAGGATTGTGAGTGTATGCGACGGACATTATTGGTTTGGAATGAAATAAAATACATTTTTTTTTTCATGTGTTTCTTCATTATAATTCGTTGGTGAAAAATCGATAGGTTTTCCATCGATCAAAAATAAAAATTTTAAAATTCTTAGTCTATATAAAAATATTGTGATTATGTATTCTGTTTTATATGACGTTTTTCTATGTATATGTATTTTTACTGTCTTTGAGCGGCTTGTGGTTTGCAAATTCAGAACTGCAAAGAGAAATTCTATAAGAAGAGTTTAGAATTTTCTAAAAGTCCTTATATATTCAAAACTTTCATACTTGATGTATTTGTTATTTGTTTATTCTGATAATATGCTTTTAGGATAGTTTGATAGTTAACAAATTTGGTTTGGTTTGTTCTGCAATCATTTTGGTTGTTTCTTATCTTACTTGGTAGACAGCAACATCGAGAACAATTCCAAGAATCCGCGTGTCCATGTAAAGAATGAATATATTGCCTTCTTCTTCATTGGCGCAATAGCCCCTCTCCCTACCCTTGTGCTACTTACCCTTTTACCTAATTGCTTACCCTATTAGAAGCGCCAGCCCTATGGTATGCCAAGGCCGTCTGCCACTGGCAGATTTCGAGACATGAGACGCCTTCTTTTTACGGGTGGTGTTGTCAGCCCTACGCAAAAAACTCTACTGTCCTATCAATCGGTTTAAAGAGAATTCCGAACCACTGCAAACACCCATGGTACCATTGAGATTCAAACCCTAAACCTGTGACACAGACCGCCAAAGCGCTAGTCACTCGGCCAGGATTAGGCCCTACGGTAATTTTTTTGCACACTTTAGGCAAATTAGACGGTTAACCTACAGTTTAACGTGAATTCCGAACCTCTAACGAACATCCATGCCACAGCTAGGATTCAAACCTGAAGCCTATATTATATTAAATTTATAAATAATTACTATCACACTTTCATTGCAATTCGTCGATTGAGTTTGAAATTCCAACATCTTAATTGGCCTTTAATGATATTTCTTCACTGATAAAGTTCTATTTCAAATAGCTGCTATTCAAATTTTTTCTATGCTTGAAAGATTGATAGTTTATGTCGTCTTAAAACATTTAATCAGATAAAACAGATATGAATAGTTTGTCACACTCTTTATTGTTCACATACGTCGTTTTAATGAAGAAACAAATCCACTTTATTTTCCATCTCATTTGCCGAAACCATGCTCCAAATAAATCGTTTCAATTTGCACAAATCGATCCGAAATTTCATCCAAGCAGAACAATCAGGCTCTGTGCAGCACTCTGCTTCGAAAGTCAAACACAGGACGTCGAATAGCCGAGAAGCTTTGCCGAGTTCCAGTCAAATATTTGTTCACCCAACTCTGCGACCATGATGACTTTTAATGAGACTTGCGTCTCTCTCTGCTTTCTGACACTGCTACTCTCTTTCTTTTGCTTCTTCTTATTTTTTTTCTCCTTGCATCTTCACCTTCCAAGTTTGCAGCCCTATTACAACGGAAGGGCCTCCCTAAACGCATGCGCGGTATATATCTCTGGGACTGTAACTGTAATTTTTTTTTTTTTTTTTTGCTTGTTACATACAAAGAGAGGGAAACGTAAGTGGGAAAAAGAAATGTCCGTAAATACGCCGTCGGCGGTTACAGTGAAAGGCTGCTTAATGGATTTGGAAAGATTTAATTCTACAGAACTACTCTGGAGTTTGTTCTGAAAGTTCGTTTTCGTTATTTTTAAGGGAAAGAAAGAATTTATATATACAGATATATATTTGATCCCAATGGGTAAAAAAGAAGTGTTTATCGCCTTTTCTTCATTGTTTACACACTAGAAGATGAAAATATTTTTAATGAAAGTTTTTCATAAAAAGTAAATTTTTTTCCATGGAATACATGAAACATTTCTTGTAAATTTAGTTTTTTATGGTTAAATGGATTAAGGTATTAAATTTTATATATTTTTATCATGAAATATTTATAACAGGGTTTGGTTTGTCGTTCTATAACCATTTTTTTGCACACTTTAGGTTAATTAAACTGGGATGTACAGTTCTCACAAATATATGAAAATGCATATCATGCTTTTTTATTTACGATATACGTAAGGTTTTCTAAAATAAGCTTTTTGTAGCACACATTTTTATAAAATAAATAAATACATAAACTATTGCAATTTAAAAAAAAATTTATATAGCCCTTACAATTTTCCTTTGAATCCATCAAGGAGGGGGGGTCAGCTTCCCTTACTTCTCATTGAAGAAGACATTTTCTCAGCACATGGTTTATCCCCAATCCCGGTGCAGCAATTCATCCGTAGTCCATATCCCGTCTGTAATTGTTTCGACCTGTAAAATTCGAACAGACAATAACTAATCTATTTCTTTTTAATATCAATTGTTTAATTTTGATATTTACTCGATAATCGATTTTCCGGTAACAAATCATAATCAAGAACCACATAAAACTAATTTCTGGCTTATGGATTTTAATTCTTAATTTCGACGTGAACATAGGAACTTTCTGTCTTAATCACTTGTTAGAAATGAAAATGATGCCAATTGGAAAGCGTTCTGTCATTTAATAAATAAGATGTTGGAGTTTCAAACTCAATCGACGAATGGCAATGAAAGCGTGGTAGTAATTATTTACAAATTTAATATAAATAATTTATTTAAAAGTTTAAATTAAATTTATTAAAAATTAATTTGATTAAATTTAAAAAAGTTGTTTTTTTCTCCTAATGCATTTTGCAAACACTTGATGCCTTAAGACAAGCGCTACACCGACATTACTCACTTAGCAATACTCAGAAGGTGCGTGCAGCATGAAGATAAGCTACGGACGCGGAATAACAATAACTCCGCAACGCCCTACGATCGTGTTAGACGGGACCTACGGTTAAAGTGGATTGCGAACCACTACAAACATCCATGACACCGCCGGGACTCGAACCCGAAACCTGCGGTAACGAGCGCTAGAGTGCTAGCCACTCGGCCATTCAAGCCCTTAATATGTGAGATTTATTTGTATAAATTTTGCAAAAACAATAAAATATTTCTCAATGCTTTACAGAACACTTTTTTTAACATACTAAAATCCCATTCTGTAAGATTCACATTTCGATTCCTGCAAAAACACTAAGCTTAAATAAACCATCACCAACACTTTATCTTTAGAATACCAGATATTACCGGAAAAATCGAACTGCAAAGACCTTTTTCAGTTTCAATTAACGTGGCCCAGAAGAAAGAGGAAAAAAAAGTCCGAAATTCAGACCCGGTATTTCTTGCTGTCGCACTCTCCCATCTACCATCTTCAGCTCCGTTAAGTTGGAAGAATGCCGGCGTTTTTATTCTGCCCTGGAATAACTCCGTCAGTTCTGGAGCTTCGAGCGTTGCCATGGAGACGCAGGAAACCCAAGGCGTGAGTGAAACGAACGGAATGTTACATGAAGCAAAAGTGGATAGACACGTTCCCAAAACCGTCCATCTTAATAAAGTCACCCCGTGTTTTCGGAAAATAATGAAAGGCGCGGAAGGATTGTAAGTATAGACGACGGACGTTATTGCTTTGGAATGAAATAAAAATGTTTTTTTTTTTCATATGATTCTTCATTATGATTTGCTGGTGCAAAATCGATAGGTTTTTCATCGATCAAATAGAAATAAAATTCTAAAATTCATGGACTATATAAAAATATTATGTTTATGTATTGTGTTTTACAGGACTTTTTCTCCATGTATATGTATTTTTATTTAGATAATACAGTCCTTGAGAGACTTTGTTTTCAACCTCAGAGCTGCATAATGATATTCTAAAGTTTTGGAATTTTCTTATATTTCTTGAAATTTTCTAAAAGTTCTTAATATTCTCAAAACTTCCATTTTTGATATATTTAATATCTTTTATTGGCCTGAATAGCCGAGTGTCTAGTAGTGGTGCTTGGTACCGCAGGTTGCAGGTTCGAATCCCGGTGGTGCCATGGATGTTTGCAGTGGTTCGGAATCCACTTTAAACCATAGTTCCTGGTCTCATACGACCGTAGAGCGTCACAGAACCCAATCAGACGTCTTCGCACCCACATCATTCCCAAACTGTAAATATGCAACTCTGCTCTTGGCCCAGTGATGTGGTGTGATGTGGTGTAGTAGTAGTAGTAGTTTCGAACACCCACAAAGATAAAAAAATTTTAACATGCAATTGATTCTTAATATAAAATTCTATATATGAGATTTATTTGTGTAAATTTTGCGAAAAAAAAAATATTTCTCAATGCTTTACATAACCCTTTTTTCCTACTAAAATATTCTGTAGGATTCACATTTCGATTTCTACATAAATACTAAACTAAAATAAACCGAACCAATAAATTTTCCTTTTTATGTTCAGAATACAGATTTGCAAAAATACAGGAAAAAGTTGAACTGCAAAGACCTTTTTCAGTTTCATTAACACCGCCCGGAAAAAGAGAGAGAGAGAGAAAGGAAAAAGTCCGAAATTCTACATCCAGAATCGCTCGGATACGGACCCGAAACCTGTGGAATGTCAAAACGGAATGTCAATAGTCATTCGGCCATTCTGGCCCATTCAATCTTAGATATGGTTCAATTCACGATCTTCTTCCCAAGTTCCAAATGTCAACTACGCAATTGATTCTTGATATAAAATACTATACGTGAGATTTATTTGTTTAAGTTTTGCGAAAAAAACAATAAGTTGTCTAAAATATTTCTTAATACTTCAAAAAAACCTTTTTTCCCATTCTGTACTATTTCGAGGTCCTACAAAAACACTGAACAAATCAACACCAATACTTTTTTTTTTTCATTTTATCTTTAGAATACCAAATATTGTGGAAAAATGCAGGAAAGATCGAACCGCAAAAGACCTTTTTCAGTTTCAATTAACGCCGCCCGGAACTGAGAAAGAGAGAGAGAGAAAAAAGTCCGAAATTCAGCCCCGGTATTTCTCGTCGTCACACCCTCCCATCCACCATCTCCAGCTCCGTTAAGTTGGAAGAATGCCGGCGTTTTTATTCTGCCGCGTTATAACTCCCGTCAGTTCTGGAGCTTCGGGCGTTGCTATGGAGACGCAGGAAACTCAAGGCGTGAGTGGAACGAACGGAATGTTGCATGAAGCGAAAGTGGATAGACGCGTTCCCAAAACCGTCCATCTTAATAAAGTTAGCTCACGCTTTCGGAAAATAATGAAAGCCGGGAAGGATTGTAAGCGTATGCGACGGACATTATTGGCTTGAAATGAGATAAAAATGTTTTTTTTTTTTTCATGTGGTTCTTCATTATAATTTGTTGGTGGAAAATTGGTAGGTTTTTCGTCGATCAAAAGTAAATAAAATTCTAAAATTCTTGGTCTATAAATAAACGTTATGCTTATGGATTCTATATAATATGACTTTTTCCCCTATGTATAAGTATTTTTATTTAGATAATATTGTCTTTGAGTGACTTGTTGTTCACAAACTCATAGCTAAAAGTTTTTGATTTTTCTTATATTTCTTGAAATTTTCAAAAGTTCTTAGTATTTTCAAAACTTCCATGTTTCATATATACACTCAAGAGCCAAAACATTATGACCACCCCTACATTTTGCAATGAACTCGCCTGGATGACGTGGAAGGCACGTGATCAGGTGGAAGTGGTATTTAACTGCTGCTGGAGAGTCTGAAGAATCATTCTTTCACTTACTTCTGTGTGTGATGGGAAAGGCTGCAGATCTAAGCGACTTTGATAGAGGGCAGATTGCAATGGCTCGAAGGCTCGAACAAGTATTTCCGAAGCTGCACGACTCGTGGGTTGTTCGCGATCTACAGTTGTTAGTACTTATGCAAAGTGGATGAATGACGGTGTAACCAGCAGTAGACGACATGGTGTTGGACGCCCACACGCTATCAAAGAAAAAGTCGTCGGAGACTGTCTCGCATGGTGAAGCAAAACCGGATCCAGACAGTGGCTCAGCTGACAGACCAATACAATGCAGGGCCAAATAGAATAGTATCGGAGCACACTGTTCAGCGGACACTGTTGGATATGGGGCTACGCAGCAAACGTTCCACTCGTGTGCCTTTGCTGACCAAGCGTCATCGCCAACTGCGCCTCCGCTGGGCCCGGGAACATCGTGACTGGTCCATGAATCAGTGGGAGAGAGTTGCCTGGTCAGATGAATCACGGTTTGTCATTCATCACACCGATGGCCGTGTCAGGATACGCCGTCTTCCAGGCGAACAGTTGCTCCCCTCAATGTACAGTAGGTCATACACAGGTCGGCGGTGGCGGTATTATGCTTTGGGGGACGTTCTGTTGGGCGTCTCTGGGACCCGTGGTTGTGGTAGAGCAGACCATGAATGCTACAGGGTATCTGAACATCTTTGCGGACCAGTTGCACCCTTACATGGCCTCTGTTTTTCCAGCTGGAAATGGAATGTTCCAACAGGACAACGCCCCTTGTCACAAGGCTAAAATTGTGTTGGAGTGGTTCCAGGAATATGATGCTGAATTCCAGTTAATGTCCTGGCCGCCTAACTCACCGGATCCCAATTCGATAGAACACATTTGAGATGTCCTGGGAAGGCAGCTCAGAGTTCAAATACCACCAATTCACAATATCTCGGATTTGCGTGACCGTTGCTTAAACATCTGGTATAATCTGTCTCCGGCCATCTACCAAGGACTTGTGGCATCCATGCCAAGGCGGGGTGAAGCTGTGTTACGCGCCAAAGGTGCGCCAACTCGTTATTGACAGGTGGTCATAATGTTTTGGCTCTTGAGTGTATTTAGGATTTGTTTATGGACCTGAATGACCTAGTGCTTGAGCTCGGGTGCTGCAAGTTTTGGGTTCGAGTCTCGGCTTGACGTTTGTAGCGGTTCGGAATCCACTTTAAGCCGTAGGTCTCGGTCTCATATGAATGTAGAGCGACACGGAGCCAAGCCAGACTTCAACCTACGGGTACTGCATCATAACAGAAGCTTCTCCCTTTCCCTTTAATCATGAGTTCATACGCAGTTGTGGGCTTGCTCTAGAGGTCTATCGTGTGGGATAAGAAACAACAATAGTATTTGTTTATTCTGATAATATGATTTAAGAATAGTTTGATGGTTAACAAATTTTATTTGGTTTGCCGTTCTACTGTCATTTTTGTTATGGTTTCTTATCCCACTTGGTAGACGAAAACATCGAGACCAAGTTCATGAACCCATGTGATCTCATGGAGATAGGGAAAGCGGGACAGCTACTGTTGTGATTCAGCACCCGTAGGTAGAAGTCTACCTTGGCTCCGTGACGCTGAATTTTTACGGGGTAGGATTGTCAGACCTACGCCCAACACTCTATTGTCATATAAGACAGGGACCTAAGGCTTAAAGTGGATTCCGAACCATTAGAAACATCGAATTATCCAAACCGTTACACCGCCAGAATTCGAACTCTAAACCTGTGGCAATGAGCGACATAGCGCTAGTCACTCCTCCAGGCCACCCTATGGTCTTACTTTTACACATTTTAGGCTAATTAGGCAGTTAACATACAGTTTAACTTGTATTCCGAACCATTAACAAACATCCGTGCTACTGCCAGAATTCGAATCTGAAGCCTGTGGTACCATTGGCCAGAAAACACTAACCAATAGGCCATAAGACAGCAAATTTGGTTTTTCATTTCACACAAGTGATTTAAAACTAAAAGTTTCCATGTTTACGTCAAGTATAAGTACGAAAAATCCATAAGCCAGAAGTTTCATGAGGTTTTTGAATATGATTTGTTATTGGAAAAAGTGATTCTCGAGTAAATATCGAGATTAACAAGAAATAGATTAGCTGTTGTCTGTTCGACTTTTACATGTAGAAAAATTACAGATGGAATATGGACAACGTGACGAGTTGCTTCATCGGGATTGGTGATAAACCATGGGCTGAAGAAATGTCGACTCTAATGAGAAGTGAGGGATACTGACATATCCCCTCTTCTTGATGGATTTTCTAAAAACGGAAATTGTAAGGTCTATGCAATTTTTTTTTTTAAATTGCAATAGTTTTTATTTATTTATTTTTTATAAAAATATAGGCTACAAGAAGCTTATTTTAAAAATTCTTTCCGAATATCATAAATAAAAAGCATATTGTGTATTTTGATATATTTGTGAATTATCGGATAGTGATTCGAATTCACGTTGAACTGTAGGTCCCGGTTTAATTAGCCTAAAGTATGTAAAAAAAAAACCGTTGACCAAAAAAAAAAACCAAACACATTTATAAATATTTCATGATGAAAATATATAAAATTTAATACCTTAATCCATTTAACCATAAAAACTAAATTTACAAAAATTCTTTCATGTATATCACGGAAAAAAAAATTTACTTTTCATATAAACTTCCATTAAAAATATTTTCATGTTCTAGTATGCAAACAGTGAAAAAAGGTGATAAGGATCAAATATATATATATAAATTCTTTCTTTCCTTAAAATTAGCGAAAACGAACTTCAGAACAAACTCCAGAATAGTTCTGCAGAATTAAACCTTTCCAAATCCATTAAGCAACCTTTCACTGTAACCGCCGACGGCGTATTTACGGACATTTCTTTTTCCAACTTACGTTTCCCCTCTCTTTATATGGAACCAGAAAAAAAAAAGTTACAGCCACAGAGATATAAACCATGCATGCGTCTAGTAGGCCCCTTCCCGTTGTAATAAGGCGGCAAACTTGGAAGGTGAAGATGGAGAAAAAAAAAAAGAAGAAGAAAAAAGAAAGAGAGTAGCAGTGTCAGAAAGCAGAGCGAGACGCAAGTCTCATTAAAAAGTCATCATGGCCGCAGAGTTTGGTGAACAAATATTTGACTAGAACTCAGCAAAGTTTCCTCCGCTATTCGCCGTCCGGTGTTTGACTTTCGAAGCAGAGTGCAGCACAGAGCTTGATTGTTCTGTCTGGATGAAATTTCAGATCGATTGGTGCAAATTGAAACGATTTATTTGGAGCATGGTTTCAGCAAATGAGAAGGAAAATAAAGTGGATTTGTTTCTTTATTAAAACATATGGGAAACAATAAAGAACGTGACAGACTATAAAATCTGCTTTATCTTCTTAAATGTTTTAAGAAGGCATAAAATATCCTTCTTTAAGCAAAAAATATTTTGAATAGCAGCTATTTAAAATAGACCTTTATCAGTTAAGAGATCTCATTAAAAGGTTAATTAAGACATTGGAGTTTCAAACTCAAACAACGGATTACAATGAAAGCGTGCTAGTGCATATTTATAAATTTAGTATAAATAATTAAATAATTTATTTAAAGTTTAATGTCAATTTATTAAAGATTATTAAATTTAATTTGATTATAATAATTTTTTTTTGTTCAAATACAGCTGGCAAACACTTAAACAATTGTCTTCGATGACTTAAGACAAGTGCTGCACCGATGTTACTCGTGTAGCACTACTCCACGGCATAAAGTATTTTCAAATTTCATTATTAATTTATTTTTTAAAATGAATGTTTTATTTATATTATTTATTTACTGCCACATTAGTATGGTCATTATTAATTTATTTTTATTTAGCGATGGCTTGGAGAAGTTTCTTCATTCCCATCGGGAGTCCTGCGTGGCCAAGTCACAAGCGCTCTGGCCTTTGGTATCACAGGCTTCAGATTCGAATCCTGGTGGTGGCATGGATGTTTGAGAGTGATTTCCTTCTGTTTATGTGGAACCAATCGGAATCCACTTTAAACTGTAGGTCCTTGGTCTAATTAGCCTGAAGTGTGCACAAAGTGACCGTAGAACGACAAACCAAACCAAATTCTGTGATAAATATTTCGTGGTAAAATACATAGGGAATTTAAAATCTTATCCATTTAGCCATGAAAAAATAAATTTGCAAAATTCTTTCATGTATTCCACGGAAAAATTTACTTTTTATAAAAGTTTCATTAAAAAAATATTTTCATCTTCTAGTGTAAACAATGAAGAAAAGGTGGATAAAGAAGATTTCTTTTACAAAAATGGAATCAAATATATATCGATATATAAATTCTTTTCTTTCGCCCTTCTTAAAAATAGCGAATACGAACTTCTCAGAACAAACTCCGAATAGTTCTCTGGAATTAAATCTTTCCAAATCCATATAACCTCTCACTGTAACCGCCGACAGCGCTTTCAGGACATTTCTTTTTCCATCTTACGTTTCCACTCTCTTTATATGGAACCAAAAAATGTTGCAGTTATAGTCGCAGATATAAGCGGGCGCATGCGTCTAAGATGCCCTTCCGTTGTAATAAGGCGGCAAACTTGGAAGGTGAAGATGCAAGAAGAAAAGAAGAAAGAAGTGGTGTATGCAAAAGAAAGAAAGTAGCAGCGTCGGAAAGCAGAGAGAGGCTCAAATTTAAAAGTCATCATGGCCGCAGAGTTGGGTGAACAAATATTTGGACTAGAACTCAGCACTTCTCCGCTGTTCGTCGTCCAGTGTTTTGACTTTTGAAGCAGAGTGCTGCACAGAGCTTGATTGTTCTGCCTGGATGAAATTCTTAGATCGATTGATACAAATTGAACGATTTATTTGGCTATGGTTTTCGGCAAATGAGAGGGAGTGGATTTGTTTCTTTTATTAAACCATCTGGGAAACAAAGAATGACAAACTATTCCATATTCATCTTTATCTGCTTAAATGTTTTAGAAGAGATAAAAATGTCAACCTTTAAAGCAGAAAAAATTTAGAATTGCAGCTATTTGAAATGGAACTTCATCAATGGAGAAATCTCATTAAAAGATCAATTAAGATGTTGGAGTTTCAAACTCAAACAATGATTTGTAACGAAAGTGTGGTAGTACTATTTATTATTTTAGTATAAATAATTAATAATTTATTTTAAAGTTTTAAAATTAAATTAATTAAAAAAATTATTGAAAATTAATTTGATTAAAATTAAAAAGTTTTTTTTTTCTAGTACAGCTGGCAAACACTGCACTACTGGGAGCACTACCCAGGAGGCACTACCTAGTATTACCAGGAAGTGTGTGCAGGT